>PVKS010049045.1:0-12147 GCA_004027875.1 Aplodontia rufa | reverse complement strand
ATCAGCTTAACCCAGAGATCTAAGGGTCGATTGTCTCCACTCATCTGTGGAGGTGGGGTCTAGACCCTGGACAATGAGAAAGTTGGTCTAGTAGCATGAGTTAAATCCAGATAAGATGTAATGCTTTACAATCTAATACTATTTTTAGAGTTATAATGGGAAGGGGAAGGGAGGGATAAGGGAGGGTAATTGGGGGGGGCACTCCTGGGGATAATTGCAATGTCCAGAATATATACACATCTTATACACATTTTATGTTGTTTTGTTAAAATCTTGTAAGGTTGCTCCAAAAAAAAAAAAAAAAAAAACAATAGCGGCCAGCTGGCCTCCGCACAAACAGCTACGAGTTCGCTAATGTGAGGAATTAATTCCCAGTGCTTTATGCAAGATTAGGTAAATTACGTGCAGTCAGATCAGGGAGTTCGCAGCCTGTCAGGTTAGGGTTCATGGTTAGGACACTCGCTCCCTTGCTCCATTTTAGATTCTGGTTTTCTGACTTCGGCGGCTGAGACCCCAAGAGCGTTTTTTTGCTGAGCAGCCAGCCCCGCCCTCAGGGAAACCTTACAATCGGGCGGCTGCTGCTGCCGCTCGCAGGAACAGCTGTAAGTTCGATAATGTGAGCAATTAATTCCCGAGCTTAATTCCAAGTTCATGTATATGAAGAGCAGTCAGATCAGGGAGTTCAAGGCCCGATTAGGGTATTTGATTAGGAACCTTGTTCTGTTTCCTCCCCTTCAGGGAAGCTCCCCTTCCCCCGGGTGTGGGGCCGGTCACACCGGTGCCACAAACTTCCTCCTTTATTTTCGTTAATGCTCCACGCTATTCCTTTGGAGTTAAAAAAATTAGCGAGGGGTAATGTTCGCCCACATTGGGAGCTTCGTCGTTCCGTGGGAATCCATGTGCAGTCCTGCAGCGTGAGGTGACTCTCAGGAGTGTCTCGGAGTCACTGCTGCTGGGGTGGCCGCTGTCTTCTATCTCCCCCTTCTTGTTTCTAATACAAGCATCTGTTTAAGTTTTTTTTCTGTAGGAAAGAGCCATGATCTAATTTCCTCTTCATCTTGTTTGTGTTTACCTCAGACACTGACAGTAGTCCAGATCCACTGCAATTGCTTTTGTAGTGTTGCCTATATTTCTGGAAACTGGGAACTTGCCTTAATTTATATGGGGGAAAGGGGAAATACTCTCCATGGTAAAGTTTAGGAAGAAGAAAACTGGGGCCAGAGATAGTAAGCATCAAGATCATTAGCCTATGAACTGAGTAGAAACATGACATGAGAAAGATAAACACAAAATGCTGAGTACAGAAGCAACTTAAAAATCGTCTTTAAGACCTCTTTGCCTGTTTGATAACAAATATGTCACTTTACCTTGGGTTCTTTGGAACTCTAATGGGTGAAAACTCTTAGGAATACAATAGTTTCTCAGGAAAGGCAAGCAGATATAGGGGTTTTCTTTGTCTTTTTATAGCATATTACCTTGTGTGTTAAGTTAGAGAATCCTTTGCTATCAGGATGCCCAGAAATTGTTGTATCTTCTACAAAACTCATTTTTTTGTAGCTCTTTTCTTATCCTGAATTCAGTTATAGTCAAAGTACTGCTACATCTGGAAAGCATCCTTGAAAGCAACATGGTATTCTAACTAAAGATTGCAAGGAATAACTACTCAAATCAGTTCAAGTAAAACAGAGGGACATAGAGACTATATAAGGAAATGTGGTCACACATCTTGGGAAGTGGGTTAGGAATTGGAGAGCTTCTGGGAACTCAGGAGTTCTCTGCTCTGTCATTCTCTGACTCTCTCAATGGGCCTTTCTATTTCACTCCCATCTTTATTTCTCCTTCAGTTGTTTGAAAAATCTCTTTAGCACAATATCCTCTTTCAATGTGATCTTCCCGGAAGATTTCCTTTATTCTCCTGTGTACTATGTGGTTTAGCCTGCTGGTCAATAGTCTCCGATTCTTAATCACATCGTTTACCTTGACACCAACTCTGGCTTCAACCTCACATGGTTTTTCTGCCTTCTCCTGACATTACCTATGTAGATAGAATTTCATATTCTCAGGGGAGAGAGAGAGAGACAGAGAGAGAGAGAGAGTCTGGTTGGTTATAGATCAATGAACTGACAGGCTTGGGAAAGCTGCCTGTTTAAAAAAAATTTTTTTAGTTGTAAATTAACAGAGTATCATTATTTTATTTATTTTTATGCAGTGCGAAAGATCAAACTCAGTGCCTCACACATGCTAGGCTAACGCTCTGCCACTGAGCCACAACCCAAGCCCCAAAGCAGCCCATTTTTTTTTTTTTGACAATACTTGTGGTCAGAATAAGCAGGGTCACATAGTTCTCATGTGGTCATCCAGCCGCCCCCAGGTTTTTTTTTTTTTTTTTTTGGTATGGACTATGAATGGGGAGTTTAAGGGAAAGTTGGGCAAGGCAGAAAATTGAAAGGACACAACCACTATGAATGGATTTCAGTTGTTTGAAAAATCTGTCCAATTAGGCCTCTATCATCTAATGCTTCCCTGATGTTTTGAAGACAGACCAGGACTATCAAACCAAGGATCTAGTTACACTTCAAACTTTTTCAGTTATTTTGAAAGGATATTATTTTCTCAAGTCTAATTAAAAATTGTCTAGATGGTCAATGGTCTGCTGATTTGATAAAAAACAACTCTTTCAATGCTTGTTGGATGAAACATAATGAATAAACACAGAGGTGAGTCAATGTGAGAGACAGTAACTCGTGTTCTATGATCCCAGTGAAGAACATGTCTGAATTTGCCTATGTCTGCCGAGTTGCCATCACCCTAGCCAACACATGAAGATCTAATCCATGAACCTGCAAGCTGTATTTTGACTAGTCTAGAATGTCATAATATTTGAATTTAACAGAAGCAAGCTATCAGCTTTGACTTACTTTGTCTTTAACTCATCTAGGTGTAAATGGGCTTCAAGGTAATTTTTAATCTATATGTAAATTAGCTATTTCTATAACAGCCATAGCTTGAACTTGAGGATGTTCAAAAAAGAAGGATTGGAACCAAGCAATATTTTGAAAATAATGTCAAGAAAGAGTCTGTACAGTGATACAAGACTTCCAATGAATTGGAATACAGGTTACATTAAGACACTTTCAATGAAATTATTGTCATTGAAAATTTTCTGGGGCCAATAATCCATGAAGTAATATGAAGAACCAGAGAATGAAAATATGAGTTCAGGGGCTGGAGTGGTGGCTCAGTGGTTTCCGTGCTTGCCTGGCAAGCGCGAGGACCAGGGTTCAAACCCCAGCACCACGTACACAACTAAGTGTTGGAGCAACTAAGGCCATGTGAAAAACTAAATAAAGTTGTTTCTCTCTTTCTCTGTCTCTCTCACTGTCCCTCTCTCTTTAAAAAAATCTAAAAAAAAAAAAAGAAAATATGAGTTCATTGTAGGTTGCTAAACTCTGTTAGAGGTCACATAGTTTTCAATTAGAGAGCTTCTATTTGGCAGATTTTATATAAAAGCTGATAGTTATCTAATGAATTCATTTTATTCTCAGTAAAGTGACTTAACTATAAGATAATTAAAAAATTTTTAGGGGCAGGCAGAGCAAGGGAAAGGGGAGGTATTGGGGAATAAAATCGATCAAATTATGTTATGTGCATGTACAAATATGTCACATGAATCTCATTATTAGGTATAACTATAATGCACCAAAAATCTTGTTTTTTGATACAAATATGCTTTATCTACTATTTAAATGTAGATTTATAAGTAAACATGCTGTTATATTTATAGCTTTAGTGTGACATGTTAAAATGTCATAAACCCTAATTTTTCCTACTTTTAATCAGAATGACAGTTATTTTAATATATGATCTCCTAAAGTTTCTAATCAACTATTTCATTATTAAGAAACAATGTAGCATAGGGAAATGTTCTGAAGGATATTAGTAAAAATTATAGGTATTCAAACATCATTCTAAAGTTGAGTATAATTTCTAATTGCTATTTTGTCTAGCACAAAGAATAGAACAGAATGGAAAGATACAGAATTAATTATTTTGGCTGACACTTTCCTTTCTCTAACAGTTTAATTAAAAGAAAGTCTGAAAATTAGCTTGGGATAGTGGCTATACAAAAGTGAAATAATAGATTCAAGATTCAAGCTAGTACATACCTCCTCAGCTCTTTTATTACAACTAGTTTTAACTCCATGTGCTGTAAATTTATTTCCAGAAGGAAATTAATGCATTTGTTAATGATTTGAATCATTGTTATGAGGATCAATCTAAAAATATAAATCACTGTCCTTAAGATCAATGTTAAGTACTGTTAGGAATAAAGAACTTTGATCCTTCTCAAGTTACTATTTTGACTACCAGAGATATTAAACACTACTGGTCCTATAAGTATCAACTCAAAGAATTTAAAAAATTCTGACTTTATTTGTATTTATACAACCTCCTGGAGTTTAACTACTGTACTGGATGGTTCTCACTATGAAATGACTCTCATGCAATTGTGTTCTTGCTGGGAAATGATTTTATTGTGCAAGAAAATGAATGGGCAGAGACCAGTGAACTGTGTCTGCTTATAGACTATAATTTGCAGCCTGTGATGTCAAAGCAGATTTGAGATTTGTGACTATAGGTGGTTGGTGATTGCACTACTGGACATTTCTGTGGCAGCAATGAACCACATCATGCACAATCTTATTCTACCACATTGTGCACATGTGAGATCAGTGTGTGTGTGTGTGTATGTGTGTATGTGTGTGTGTGTGTGTGTATGTACAGTTACAACTGCCTATGTTAAAGTCTATGTAATACCTGTCACAAAATATGAAAATGATAGCAATTATTTGTACTAAACCTTCCCCCAATCTTTTCTGATAATTTCTTAATAATCAGACTGATTTGACTTCTGTGAACCTGGGCATTAAATTACTCTGTCTTTCAAAGCTCAGAACAGTTTTGTATAAACTAAGTTGGTTTAGGTACCATCTGAGCAGACAGGAATGTCTGCATAAAGTTTTTCTCACACTAGGCTTCTGGAAGATAGTCTAGTGGTTTTGGCAGCTACATTCTGTCATGGATCGTTTGTGTGCCAGGTCCCCTGATAAACAATGGTGCTGGTTGGAAGCAGAATTTTGGACCCCAGGAGCTTTGCCTGTGATGACATGTTGCTTTTATTTTACTTGGCAACAGAGACTCTGCAGATGCAGTCAATGTTAAAACCTTAAAATAGGGAGGTCATCCTGGATTATCTGGGTGGGCCCAATCTAATTACATGAGCGCTGAAAAGTAGAGAAATTTCTAGAGAACCTTGCTCAAGTCAGAGAGATGGAGAAGTCATACAAATGCAAAGCATTAAAGGGACTCCAGGGCCCTTGTTGGAGGGGCCACAGAAAAAGCATGAGAAAGAATGTGGGTAACTGCTAGGAACAAAGTCTTCTTCTTGGCTTACAGTAGCTAGTGAGTGGGGACCTCAGCTCTACAAATGCAAAGGACTGCTTTTTTCCAACAACCTGGATGAGTTTATAAATAGACAGTCACTGCACCTTTACTAAAGAAATTCAGCCCTGCCAAGACCTTGATTTTGAAGTGTGAAATCCTCAGTAAAGTACCTAGTCCAGCCCACACTGACTCTTGACATTTAGAAACTGTGAGATAATACATTTGTTAAGCCATTAAATTTGTGAACGTTTGTTACAGCAGTGATAGGCAAGTAATACCATGTCTTTCCCTGAAATATACCTAGATGTAGCTCTGGTGTTTCTACTGGCCAGATTCCATCTACTTTCTTGGTCTTATACTTTATCTATTTAAATTCTGTTCTCTTGTTGACCCATCCTGTGACTTCCTATACCATTCTATGATTTGTTATAACATCCATTAATAGCCTATCATTTCCATGATACAGGTACAATTCCTATAGAATCTTATATATTTTTGCAATATATACAAAATAAGTCTACAAAGGCAGGAAGTGTGGTTGGGGAAATTACTTGTCTAACCCAAGTAACTTTTATCTCTGGAAAATGACTGAATTATTTTAAATAATTATCTAAATCTATTTTTAAAAACATGTTAACCATCTCCTTATCACTTTCTTACTTTTTGTTCACAGTTTCCCCCTTCCTGACACTAAGCAATTTATTTTTTAGTTGTCTGTAACAGATTTGGAAAGCTGGGATTTTTCATATGAAACCATAATGTTAGGCTACTTCAAGGTTATCATTAACAAACTCCAACACGACTTATTCAATAGTGAATTGCCTCTCCATGGTCCAATTTAGCTCATGTTTATTCAGAAATATGCTTCTAGAGTTAGATGGGAAGAATATGAGTTTATAGCTGAGTTAACTATGGCTATGAGAGCCCTTTCCATTAATTGCAGGCTATTGCAAGAATTGTGTTATGTCCATTATTTCTATTTTCTTTGCCAGTTTGTGAAAGAACCCAGAGATTTAATAATTGTGACTTTGCATTCTGAAATAAATGAGCAGGACAGCCAATTGAGGATACATGCATATAAATCAAAATTATTTTCTATAGTTGTGCTTGTGAAAAAGAAATATAGAGATCTAGATGACATTTGTAAAAAAGTTCCCTCAAAATACTTAATGCTGGGAGGATCATTAGAACTAGGAACTGCTACCCACACATTTCCTCAGCTTTGGAGCCACAGCTGCATTTGAATTCCTTCTCCACCTCTTGGTGGCCATCTGATATTGAACAACTTACTTAGCTTCTCTAATTTTTTCTCACCTTTATCATGTTACAATAATATATATATCTTGAATCTTTACCTGGCACAGTTCGCATCATCAGTGAAGATCCTTTTCATCAAGACAATGCAAGGTCCTAAATCCTTCTCTTACCCTGCATATGGCACAGTACAGGTAAAACTAGCTAATTGAAATATCAGATCATTTCTTCCATTAAGCATGGCTAAGGGTTTTGTACATCTTTCAAAAGAACAAGAATGATAAAATGAAATGGGAAAGAGGGGAGAAAAGACTGAGATGAGATGAGTTGTATGTGGAAGCTGTCTTGTATAAGCCCTTGGAGTAATTAATATATAGATACCCCTGGAACCAAATTATTTTGAAAGATCTTTCAATACAATTTTAGAATGTTTTGCTTTGGGGGCATCATCGATGATGTGTTAATATTAGATCTTTCAAGTCCATTCTCAGATTTGAATCTGAAGTTATATTTTCAGCATCTGAGAATAGAAATTGAACTTGTGTGTGCTGTGCTTATGATGGTAGCAGGGGATATCAAAACAGGTATCAACATAAAAAGAATTATTATTTCAAATTTTCTGAGGATCCCAGAGAAAGAAGTATATTCTTATATAGGGTTCCTATATTTTTCCTTTGATAGAAACTTAAATTGCAGAAAAATTCATTTTGTTAAAAACCTACCTTCTTTTTCCACTTAGATATCAGACTTGCCAGTGGCAATGTGGAAATTTGTTCTTCATCTCAGTAGGGGACATTATGCTGATCATTTGGGTGAAAAAGAGTTTCATTGTTTTCTAAATAACCATTTGTCAGAGGAAAGCATATTATAGTCTTTTAAAAATAATTTAAAATGGGAATAATCTTAGGTGAGTTTTTGTTAGCTGGTGGGAGAGATAGGATAAACCACAACAAATAAAAGATGCTCTTTCATGTAAGTTAAAAAAAAACTTTCTATCTCAAAAATATCGAACTGAGGGTCAAAACTCAAGGAAATTCAGAATTCAGCCTCAAACCCCTATGTCCTTCACCCCAAACACCTACGGTCCAAGCTCTGTTCTTTATAGTTGTGCAATCTTTCTTCATCTCTCTAGCCCACGCCTAGCCTCCTACTTCAGGCTGCTCCTTCCTCTTCTGTAGATAATGCACCTCTCCTAGCTGTTCTTCTTTTTCTTACCATTGCCCCTATCACCACTATAAGTCCTCTGTACAATTGCTTCTGGTATGATCTATCTGAAACAAATCCAACCATGTTGCTACTCTGCTTGAAGGAGATTACTGGCTACTCTTGTTTAGAGAATGAAGTTTGGTCTTACCTTTACATATCAGGGGGCTCACCTACCTTCAAGTCCCTCCTTCCCTTTTCCATGCCAGAAATAGCATCCTGGTGGATGCTTTATTCTCTATTCTCTACGTCTTTACTCAATTGGCTTTGATTATCCTCTGCCATTGCTATTTTCCTTAAATTCATCTTTTAGATTGTAGGCAGTTTTAAGTCTCTGACCCTGCCAATCCTGTCCACATAGAACTGACTTCTCTTTCTCTCTCCTACATTGTGGAGACATCCGGACGCAGCATTTGTCATGTTTTATTGCATCTTTTCATGTGACCCTCTTTTCACCTGCAGATAAAATCTTATTGAGATTAAGACTATGTCTTATCTTGCAAACAGTAATGGGCCTGGCATTTCATACATATTTGCAGAAAGGAGGAAGAATCAGAAAGCCCTGGACCAGAGCCACATTCTTGCCAGGTGTGAGAACATTGGCAAATCATGTAATCTCTGAGTTTAAGCTTACTCACCTGTAAAATTTCCATAATATTGTTATTTCTTCCCAATGCACTAGAACAAAACCCTTCATCATAGGCTGTTAGCACAGACTTAGATACTGTCTTCCCTCTGCTTTCCTCTGTGACCATGTCTCAGACCAGGCTCCTCTTTCTTCTTGGATCTCCAGAACAATTTTCCTTGTTACTTTCCAGAATGTGCCAAGTTCTTTTCACTCCCCACTGCCCCTCATCCAATACCACACATTCCACATTTGAACTTGGGGATTCCTCTGAGCAGAAGTGCCCCCCAGCCCAGACTTAGCAAGGCAAACTGCTTCACATCAAATGCCACCTCCTCTGAGAGGCCTTGGCTGACTCCTTTTGTTGACTCATGTTATGCCTGAATATTTTCTTTTATTTATTTGTTGAATATGGATTACAATTAAGGGGGAATCATTATCAAACAATCAAGAACAAATGTATATTCATATAGTTAGCCAAGGCTGATACCATTCCATGATTTCCCTGCTTGGGTTTCCCATGGTTCTATGTTTCCCCCAGTTAAACTCCTGTGTTAAATAGACCTCTTGTGGAGGGTTCCCTCTGAGTTGATTCCCCCATACATCCTCCCTCCAGTCTCCTTGATATTCTTCATATTCCCTCCCCCCTCCCTGCCCTCCTCCCTAGTCTCCAGGTATCCTAGGCAAGGTTCCCCCTGTTTGTGTAAAAATTCATACATGTTGAGGTTATTTTTAGCTTAGCCATCTACTATACTGTTTCCAGTTGTATTCTAGCTTCTGCAAATGAGAGAAAACATTCAGCTCTTGAGTCTCTGAGATTGGGATACTTCACTCAGCATAATTTTTTCCATCTCCATCCATTTGGCTACAAATGCTATAATATCATTTTCTCTAATACCTGAATAGTATTCCATTGTATATATGTACTAAAGTTTTTGTGTCCACTAATTGAGTGAGGGGCATCTGGGTTGGTTCCATAGTCTAGCTATAGTAAATTGAGCTGCTACAAACATTGATGAAGCTGTATCTCTATAATATGCTGATTCTAACTCTTTTGGGAAAATACCTAGGAATGGGATAGCTGGGTCATAAGGTGGTTCCAGCCCTAATTTTTTGAGAAATCTCCACACTGCTTTCCAGAGTAGCTATTCCAGTTTGCAGTCCCACCAGCAGTGTGACAGTGTTCCTCAATTCCCACAGCCCCTCCAGCATCTGTTGTTGTTTGAATTTTTCATATTTGCCACTCTAACAGGAGTGAGGTGGTATCTCATTGAAGTTATGATTTGCATTTCCCTTATAGCTAATGATGTAGAGCATTTTCTCATATATTTATGGGCTTTCTGGACTTCCTCTGGTGAGAAGTTTCTTTATAGTTCCATAGCCCATTTAGTGATTGGATTATTTTTGATTTTGGTGTTTAGTTTCTTTAGTTCTTTGTATATTCTGGATATTAGCCCTCTGTCCGAAGTGTAGCAAAGATTTTCCCTCATTCTGTAGGTTCTCTCTTGATGCTCTTGACTAGATCTTTATCTGTGCAAAAACTTTTTAGTTTAATTGCATCCCATTTCTATTCTTGACTTTACTGCTTGAGCCATGGGAGTATTGTTAAGGAAGGCACCGCAAACTCCTATGTCCTGTAGTGTTGACCATACTTCTTTTTCTAGTAAGTTTAAAGTTTTTGGCTTAATATCCAGATCTTTGACTCATTTTGATTTAATTTTTGTGCAGAGCAGAAAATAAGGATCCAGCTTCAGTTGTCTACACATGGCTGTCCAATTTGTCCAACACCATTTGTTGAACAGGCTGTCTTTCTTCCACACTATGCTTTTGCCCCCTTTATCACATATCAAAATATTAAAGATATGGGAATTTGTCTCAGGATCTTCTAATCTGTTCCTCTGGTCTTCAGTTCTGTTTTGATACCAATGCCATGCTGTTTTTGCTACTACAGCTCTATAATATAATTTCAGGTCAGGGATTGAGATACCCCCTACTTCTTGTAGAGTACTGTTTTGGCTAGTCTGGGTCTTCTGTTATTCTATATGAACTTGAGAATTGCCATTGCCATTGGTATCTTGCTGGGGATTGCATTAAATCTGTATAGGGCTTTGGGTAGAATGGCCATTTTTATTATATTGATTCTGCCTAACCATGAGCATGGAATGTTTTCCCATCTACTCCAGTCTTCTGTGTTTGGTAGTTTTCTTTGTAGAGGTCCTTAATATCCTTTGTAAGGTTAATGCCTGTGGGGCTCTGTGCAAGAGAAAAATCACCATATTGGACGCCATAATACTTCTCTCTCCTCCCCCTTCACATTTCACGGGCTCTGAGCAAGGCGAGCTACGCACCTACGCTGGAGCGCTGCTTTCTCTCTTTCTCTTCGCATCTTCCCGGTGGATGATAGATGATGCCACCAACATAATAGTTCCTCATTGGCTGAAATAAGCTAGTTTACCACTTCACTATTGGTCCCTTAGTAGCCTGCTCTCGCTATATCTACGGATGTGCGGGAAGAATAAAGGGAGAAGTTTCAAGCCGATATCCACGTGTGAGTCTGAATTTTTCCCCCCGGCTGTTGTTTGTCTTCTTTGGCTCCTTCCGAACGGAGCAGCCCAGCTGACTCGGGTCGTCTCGCCTACTGTCTGCTCTGAAGCGCTCTGGGGAGCATCAATGGTGCCGTGAGTGGGGACAATTACTCACCCTTTTCGCCAACAGGACCCCGCCCGACAAAAGATATGAGTAAGCCCGCTTTTCCTTTTTTTTAACCTCTCCCTGTTCAAATAAAGATACTCAGCACCCACACGTGTTAGGGCCCCCGCCTCCCTTGTTTTTAATTTCCCCCTATTCGGCTGCAAAAAGCCCCACTGTAGCCTTAGGGCTCAAGGCTCCCTCCCTTTTAATTCAAGTAATTAAATCCAACGTCCTGGCCTTAGGGCCCTATTTCTACTTAATCCAATGTTTCAATATCTCTTTTCCCTCTTCCCCCTGTTCTCCGCACCAGTAAATGAGGAATCCTCTAGCTCATTTGAACCCTTCTTCGCTCTCCTCCCCCTGTCCTCTGTACCAGCCAAGGAGGAACCCTCTAGCTTACTTCAACACTTTTAGAGCTGTCTCTTTACTATAGGATGCCTTATTTCTCTAGCCCTTTTATGGCACTCCTTGCATTCCCCTTTAAGCCTTCTGTATCGTCTCGCCTCTGCTTTGGGCCAATTAGTTAGCAAGGAAGACCCCGCCTTAGATTCCCTACGGGTCCTCCTTAAGAGCAAAGGATTAGAATTATCTGATAATCAAATTAAAGCCACTTGGGCCATGTTTATTAAGGTGGCCCCCTGGCTACCTAAAAATGACTTATTTAATTGGAATACTTGGGAACAAATTGAACAACTTCTTAAAGAAGATCAAATCCAATCCAGGGGCCCCCCTCCCTTTGGAGCGTTCCTGACAATTTCTGCTCTTAAAAGCTGCTTTACCCTACAGCCGGGCTATATACAAAAGGAGCAACTCCCAAACCAAGAAAAAAATGCTCCACATGCTCTGACCCCCCACCTCTATCCTTTTGACTTGGCCTCCTGGCCTGCTAGCGGGGGGGGGGGGGGCTTCCCTTCCCCCCCCCCCCCCCC
>PVKS010049044.1:0-12155 GCA_004027875.1 Aplodontia rufa | reverse complement strand
GCTGGGAGTGCCCTGGAAGGGTGCATCTTGTCTGAGGCCCCTTCCTCTTCCCTCTCTCTGCTTCCTGGCTGCACCCCCTTCTGTCCCTGTCCCATGCCCTTCTGCCATGATTTTCTGCCTCACCTTGGGCCCAGAGCAATATTTCCATCATGGACCAAACCTCTGAAACCAGGAGCCAAAATAAACTTTCTCTTTTCTAAGTGGTTCTTGTTGGGTATTTTGGGGACAGTAACAAAAAGCTGGCTAACACACCTTGTAAAAACATCCAGCTGTTTTCTTCTCCTGAGGCAAACTGGTCTGAGTGGGATTGGGCAGGACTGAGGTTTTAATTGGACAGTGACCTCTACTTGAATGACCTTCTGTTGCACTTGCTCCACTGATAAAAATGGGGGTCAGCCGGCCTTTTGTTGGGGGTGAGGAGGCTGAGCAGTTGTGGCTGACAGTAGGTGTTTAATAATGGAAGGGCATATGATTTTTTCTTTTAAAGAAAGAGGGGACAGAGAGAGAGAGAGAGAGAGAGACTGTCAATTTTATTTAGTTTTTCGTGTGGCTTTTGTTGTTCTGACACTTCGTTGTGTACATGGTGCTGGGACTTGAACCCGTGTCCTCCTACATGTCAGGCAAGCACCATAACTGCAGAGCCCCTGCTCCAGGCTATGATTCTAACTGGTGCTTTTCAAATGTTTATTGGAGGTTTTTTCAGAGAACATGCCCAAAAGGGGCTCTTCTGTTTCAGACTTGGCTAGCCAGCCTTGTCAGGATGCAAGGAACATTCCAGAATAAAGCCGCAGGAGGTGAAGGGAGGGTGGGCAGAGAGAGTCCCTTCCACCCTGCTCGCTGTCACCCTTCCCAGTTCAGCTCACTGCAGGAGACTAACGATGGCCTGGTGGTGGACTACATTCCAGAGCTTGTCTTGGACTTTTCCCGTGTTCTTTGATGTTAGGCGACCTTGGTGAAACTATTCAGGGAGCCAGACGTGCCTCCCGCAGCACGTCGTCCCAGTGCCATTTGGCAGGTGGCAGCTCTGGGCACCATTCCCACGCGCACTCATTCTCCAACTTGGTCTCGTGGCTCCACGGTGCCCGCTGGGCATTCCGAAGAACACGCTGACCTTTCCACACTGAAGGGAGGTGGTGACAGAGAGAATGCTTGGGCGGGTGTGGACAGATCTAGATTCCAGGGACACCTCCATGACCCTGCGTGTCTGGCTTCTAAGCTCTCATGTCCTTACCTGTGAAAGAGAGGGAATGACACCTCCCTCAGAGGGTTCTAAAGAGTGAGTAAGATATGAAGGAACCTGCAGGTGGAAAACACTAACATTTCAGTTGCTTTTATTACTACGAATTTTGAGCTACCTTTTTTTTCACCTTTCTAGCTTCTCCTAAGATAAGGGAGCCTTTTATAATTAGTGGCATTTCATAGTGGAACTAAAACTGTTCCTTTTTTTTTTTTTCTTAGCAGTACTTTAAAAAGTATCATGCTTAGCTGGGTGTGGTGGTGCACATCGGTAATCCCAGCAACTCTGGAGGCTGAGGCAGGAGGCTCGCAAGTTCAAAGGCAGCCTCAGCAGCTTAGCGAGGCCCTGTCTCAAAATAAAAAATAAAAAGGGCCCAGGATGTGGCTCAGTGGTTAAGAGCCCCGGGTTCAATATTTCTGGAACACACCCACATAAAAACGCATGTTTTACAATTGCTCTTATCTGAGGTTGGGTGAGAAATGGTAACACTCATATTGGTCATAATAGGACTTGGCTTTGTGCCCTAGGGGCCGTGTGTATTCTCCAATGGAACCATTTACTACTTTGGAGGCATTTGTTTTGGCAGGGGGCACTAGGGATTGAACCCAGGGGCTTTTAACCACTGAGCCACACCCCCTTTTCTTTCTAAAGAGAGAGGGAAAGAGAAAAAGAGAAAGAGAGAATCAATTTCATTCAATCTTTCATGTGGACTTCATTGCTCCAACACTTAGCTGTGTATGTGGTGATGGGGTTCAAACCCGTGTCCTCGCGCATGCCAGGCAAGCTCCACAACCGTTGAGCCGCTCCAGCACCCCCTCCCTCGCCCAGCCCTCTTCATATTTATTTTGAGACATCGTCTTGCTAAGTTACTCAGGGCCTTGCTAAGTTGCTGAGGCTAGTTTTGAACTTTCGACCCTCCTGCCTCAGCCTCCAGGGAGTTGCTGGGATTACAGGCTTGCGCCACCATGCCCAGCTTTTTTTTTTTTTTTAATATTCTGATATGATGGTTTACTAATGAATTTTGTGTCTCTTTGACCCAGAGCGATCACGAATTCAGGGCACCCTCTTGGAGAGAACGCTCTCCTGGTCTTAAGGAGCCCTTCAGTTCCTCTCCAGGGGAAGCCTGGGGGACCCGTTTCTAAAGCTTTTCTCCAGTCTTCACAGTACAGCTTGATCCCTTGTTTCCTCCGGCAAGAAGCCACAAAAAGAGAGAAGCAAGAGTGGTCATGTGCCCTGTGGCAGAAGGAAGAGATGGGTAATCGGCTGTGGCACAGAGGAATCAGCATGCGGAGCTGCTGGTGCGCTCACCTGGACGATCAAAGTGGCCCCAGGCCCGTGCGCTGGTGCTGGTCCATCCTGTCTAGAACCTGAGTATGCCTGAGCTATACGTGCGGACATCCTCAGTCCTGGAGTCTGAGCTACAGAGCCTACCTTTATCAGGCTTCTACAAAGCAACATCAGCATCATCTCATCAGCACCCACCTTGCCTCACTTAGACTTCCACTGACCATGTAATAAGCATTCTGTGGAGGAGCAGTTATAAAGACCTGGGTTCAGATCTCGGCTTCCCTGCTGTGTAACTTTGGGTAAATTACATAACCTCTCTGGGTTTCAGTTTCATTTATTTATTTTAAAGAGAGAGAGAGACAGAGACAGAGAGAGAGAGAGAGACACACAATTTTCATCTAGTTTTTCAAGTGGCCTTCATTGCTCCAAGACTTCTTTGCATACTGGTGCTGGGGTTCGAACTCGCAACCTCATGCATGCCAGGCAAGCACTATAACCACTGAGCCACAGCTCCAGCCCCAGGTATTTCATTCTTAAGGATCAAATGATGAACTGCCACTCTTAGTGTTCTGTCTCTCTTAAGAAAGTTTTTTGGAGTGCCTACTGTGTGCCAGGTAGCATGCAGGAAAGTGGCAGTAACCACTTTCAGGAGTATGGCCAGTGTGTGGGCACCGTTTCTAGCAGGCCCCAAGGATAATGATGTTTAATAAGCCTCATATCAGTTCTCAGAGCCAGGTACTATTTTCACCTGTTGAAAAGTTAGGACTGAAGCCAGGCATGGTGGCACATACCTGTAATCTTAGCTACTTAGGTGTCTGAGGTAGGATGATCTCATTTGAGGCCAGTATGAGCAACTTACCAAGACCTTGTCTCACAATAAAAAAAATTAAAAAATGGGTGGGGATGTAACTCAGTAGTAGAGTACCCCTGGGTCCAATCCTCAGTACTTCTAATAAAAAATTAAATAAATAAATAGGTGGATCAGGAGGCTGAGGCAGGAGGATCACAAATTCAAAGCCAGCCTCAGCAACTTCGTGAGGCCCTAAGCAACTTAGTGAGACCCTGTCTCAAAATAAAATATAAATGTGGTTGGGGATGTTGCTCAGCAATTAAACACCCCTGGGTGTCAGAGCAACAAAAGTCATGTGTAAACCTCAGGCAAGAAGGGTAAGAGAGAAGGACAGAGAGAGAGAGAGAGAATCAATTTTTTTATTGAGTTTTTCACATGACTTTTGTTGCTCTGACACTCAGTTGTATACATGGGTGCTGGGCTTTGAACACGTGTACTGGTGCATGCCCGGCAAGTGCCGTAACCACCACGCCACTGCTCCAGCCCCAAGGAGGGTATTCTTATTAGTATCTGTTGAGTTATCTGGGGCTCAGAGAGGTTAGGGAGTGGTGGGGCCCGTAAGTGCTTCCTGCAGCTGGAGGAAAATCATTCCAGAGCAGAGGTAAAGAGGTTATAATAAGGAGGTACTTGGTGACCTCCCAGAATGTCCGTTCATTAGAGCAGTGGGGACAGACGCCAGAACCCAGGACCTGAGCAAAGTGTGGGCAAAGAGGAAATGAGCATCAATCTCCCGGCAGCCGAGCCGAGGAGAGAAGTGGGGCAGGATCGAGTGATGGCTTTTTCAAAATCAGGGTGACCTGTGCATGGTTACCCCTTGGAAATGACTTGTTCTGGCAGATTGGTGACAACCCAAACTTACAGAGGGATAAATCATGGCTGCTGAAAGATCACTTTGAAAAATGACTCTGCTTTGCAAAAGAATTCTCAGTAGAATTCTGTGTAAACACAGAAAAATAAACTTCGCTGCTCACAAAGTAAACACTAAGAAGGAGAGGCCATCTTTGCTGATAAGACAGATCAAGAGGAAGCAGCGTGAGAGTAGAGAAGAGGTGAGAAATGGGGAGGTAGCGATCATTGATCATCATACACGCTGTTGGGAGTGGAAGCTGGTGCACTTTTGCAGCGGGAGGGATATGTTTTAAAAATGTCTACTAGCCAGGTGGGATGGTGCACGCCTGTAACTTCGGCAACACGGGAGGCTGAGCCAGGAGGACTGCAATTTGGAGGTCAGCCTCAGAAACTTAGCAAGATCCTGTCCTGAAATACATAAATAAATAAATAAATAAATAAAAGTAAGTAAAAGGGCCAAGAGTGCAGGTCAGTTTTTAAGCACCCCTGGGTTCAATCCCCAGTACCCCCAAAAATGTCTACTAAATTTGCTGTGCACATATTCATCTACCTAGCAGTTTTATGTTGGGGAAATTATCTGGTATGTATACTATGTACTATTCTATAGATATATGTGTATTTACTGCTATGGCTTAAATATGGTTTGTCCCTCTGAAACTTGTAGCAAAATATAATCCTGGTTGAGGACTTTTTTTTTTTAAGAGGACAGTGAGAGAGAGAGGTGGAAACAGAGAGAATCATTTTTTATTATTTAGTTTTTCATATGGCTTTCATTGCTCTGACACTTAGTTGTGTACGTGGGTGCTGGGGTTTGAACCTGTGCACTCAAGTGTACCGGGCAAGCCCCCATTGTGGACTATTAAGAGGATGCAAACTTCATCCATCTACGGGGCCTGCACTGGGGGACTTGGAGAGGTATTTAGGATTAATGGAGGTCATCAGGACAAAGTCCCATGATTAAATTTTGGTGTCCTAATAAAAAGACAAATGTATAGTGTGTGCCCTTTCTCTCACTATGTGATTGAGATGCTCTGCCCAGCAAGAAGGCCATCACCAGATGTGACTCCTCAACCGTGGATCAAAAGCATGGGTCAAAATAAACCTCTTTTCTTTATAACTCACCAGTTTGTGCTATTGTGTTTTTGCAACAGAAAGCAGACTAATACATCTTCATATATGTATAAAGATATATTCACAGGTTGTATTTACCAGGATGTTCATTGGAGCATCAGTGTGTGTGTATGTGTGTGTGAGAGAGAGAGAGAGAGAGAGATCATAAATGTCTATAAGTAGAGGAATAGTTACACAGACCATAGGTATCATGATACCTCCACTCTGTAACTGTAAGAAAGAGGGGGCTCTATCTCCTAACATGGAAATCGTGCCCATCCTGTATTAATATGTGGGGGGAAAAAAAAGAAGGCAAAGAGACTTTATAAAATCATGATGGGAAAGGCACTTAAAATGGTAGGGAAATTAGAAAGAGTTAAAATTGATTATTTTGGAGGAATTAGAAGGAGCAGAACTGCCTTTAATCCTTCATATTATTTCCTTCTCTATTCTTTTGAGTTTTTTTTTTTTTTTGCTGTGACATCTAAAATAAAATATTGATTTGGAAAAAATCCCATAAAATTCCTTTATTTATTTATTTATTTATTTATTTATTTATTTTTAAGAGAGAGGGACGTGGCTGCAGCGGTGGCTCATCTGTTACTGCACTTGCCTGGCATGTGTGAGGACCTGAGTTTAAACCCCAGCACCACGTACTCAATAAAGTCTCGGAGCAACAAGAGCCACATGAACAACTAAATAAAATTCATTCTCTCACTGTCCCTTTCTGTTAAAAGAGAGAGAGAGAGGGAGAAGGAGACCATGAGAGAGAGAAAGAGAGAACTGATTTTATTTCGTTGGCTTCTGTTGCTCCAACACTTCTTTTTAATATGTGACGCTGGGGTTCGAACCTGGTCCCTCACGCATGCTAGGTATGCGCTGTAACCTCTGATCACCCCTCCAGCTCTCTTAAAATTCCTTTAAGTCTCTGGTTCTCTTTGTATAATTTTTAAAAATTCTGTTTGCAAAATTTGCTTTTTCACTCTCGTTTCTGAAGCACACCTGGTATTAAGGGACACCAATGTGGTTAAACGACCCATCACCCGCGGGTCTCTGTAAGGACTTTTTTCTCCACTGTCCATTTTCTCTGCTGTGGAATCTAGAGAATTGTCAGGGATTTAAAAAGTCCCCTAACCTGTGATTAGAAACCTTCCCGCAGCCTGCACTCTCTTCTGAAGCCCCTGAGTTCCGAGTTCACAAATGATTGACAGGTTGAACATCTTGTCCCCTTCTGCTTTGCTAGATGGAGTCTCCCAAATCTGGTCTATCGTCATCACCACAGTGGTGTGTTTGTTTGTTTTAAGTATGGACTCTTTTTTTTTTTTTTTTTATCATCTCTCCTTTCTTCTGACCTAGTAAATAAAGGCTGGGGTCCTGAACCTTTTACTGTATTGAAAAAGATGACTCTAACGCAAAACCCGGTCAGGGATACAGACTTCTCTGCTTGGGAATTCCCTTGACTTAGGAATTACTATGCAGGGCTGCAAGTCATTTTCTCTGGAATAGAAGTCCCTACTTAGGGGCTCAGCAACGGGAACAAGCCCTCCGTTGCCAGAAACCTGTTGATATGCAGGGGATGGGCAGGGAAGGACTGAGGTTCTCAAGCTGTTCTGGTTGTTTCTGCTATAGAGAATACCTTCTGGAGGGGACAGCTGAGATTTCAGCTGGAGCCCGATTCACCGAGGCAGGACTGATGAGAACCGTTTAAAGCAGCCCTTCCCACCCACCTAGAGCCTGCTTGTCCAGGGGGTCCAGGGTGAAGGGGAGCCCCTTGCAGAAATAACTTCCAGTAGCACCGAGCATTGTCAAGACTTTGCTAGCGATTCATTTCACGGAGATGGATTCCAGTCTTGGAGGCAACTCAGTTTGGACTTGAACTTAGATCCCCCCTGGGAATGTGGGGATGGCAGTGTGTGCCTCCCTCTCCCACACACTGCCATTTGACACACCATGCGGAGGTTGGGTCCAAACTGGCAAGAGAATTGTCTTTCAAAACCTTTCTTTGCTTTTCCTCCCCTGCAAGAGAGTTCCTCTGCTGTTCTTTGGCTCACGTTCATTTAAAATAAAAATTGTGCTTTCCTACCAAAGGAAAGAGTATTTGTGGTCCCGTCTGTCCCTCCAGATTAATCTCTTTGCCTGCAATTTGCTGTGACTCTTCTGAACTGCAGGTGGCCCCCTGCGGGCTCCAAGCTGCCTGTCTGTGGCGCCTCTCCTACCCCTTGCTCTTCCACTTGGCCTTGAACTCTAAAGTCATCCTGTAGGGCAGGCTTCCCCAACCCCTGCTCCGGGGTAGCCCCCTTCCACCCAGCCAAGTCCTCTTCAGTAAACATCATTTTACTCTCCAAAAATTTCAGTTGTTTATATTTGCATAGAACACCTCTAACCATACCCTAGAAATCAGCAGTGTTTTAGATGGTTGAATGGCTAAGGGATGGATGGGCGGGAGAGGCTTCATGGTGCACATAGTTAGTGTTGCTTTTGAACTTTTGTGCTCTGTATGTTTTCAACCTAGTCCAACAAATACAATTCAAATCTAAAAACGATGACACAGGAGCTGGAGGGGTGGCTTAGCAGTTACAGCACTTGCCTGGCATGTGCAAGGACCTGGGTTTGAACCCCAGCACCACGGGTACAACTAAATGTCAGAGAAATGATGACCAGAAGGAAAAAATAAATAAAAATTGCTTCTCTCTTGGTCTCTCTCTCTCTTAAAAAAAAATAAAAAATAAAAACATGTTTGATTTGTTCAAAAAAATTCCATCCTGTACTCTTCTTAGATTAACATATTAAAATTTTCTCCATTGTAAATGCCAATGTAAATTAGTCTTTCTGTTACAAGACTTTGCTGACATAATACTCATGTCATTTCCATTCTGGTTTTAAATGTGTTTTAAATAGAGTATATTAAAGACTTTTTTTTTCTGGAGTGTATCACAAACCTGGTGAGTGACAGTTGTTTACTAAATGTGGACTTGAGGTGCTTTTAAATTAATAATGTTGGGTTTTACTGAATGGAGTAATTAGGGTGGCCAACTGTCCCAGTTTTCCTAGTACTGAGACAGGATGTGAGGCTTTCATTGCTGGAGAAATCTCATGCAATCTGGGATAAATTGGCCACAGATCACAGATTAAACAAGGTACCTGGCCATTCAGAATGACTAGCAGCCCAAAGAGAAGAGGATGTCTGCTCTGAAAACCCAGACGGGGTGCCGAGGCAGGGGAACTGATTTCCAGCCCTGTTTTTTATTTTTTTTTTAATTTTAAATAAAGAGAGAGCAGAGAGAATGAATCAATTATTTTCTTTACTTTTTCATTTGGCTTTTGTTGCTTTGAGACTAAGCGGTGGAGGGTTTTGAACTCACGTACTCGCAGATGCCGGGCAAGTGCCGTAACCGCTGAGCCGCTGCTCCAGCCCCCGAGCCCTGATTTTATAGTCCTTTCCTCATTCTTCTGGAAGTATTGTTCATCAACTCTATGACTTTTCTTTTCTTTCTTTCTTTTTTTTAAGGGCTGAGGACCGAGCTCGGGGCCTTGCGCATGCTAGGCAAGCGCTCTGCCACTGAGCTAAATCCCCAACCCCAACTCTAAGACTTTTCAAAAAAAAAAAACCAAAAAACCCTTAAATTCTATTTTAAACTTCATAATGACATAAGTAGCATAGGCAAGGTATTTCTGTGACATTTGATGCTATTATGTTCTTAACTGAAGCTGAGAGATTTATCACTTTTAATGGTGCATGCAAAGTTATCTTATTTTTAACTTTAGACCCCCTCAAAAAAAAGCCCCACCATTTTGACTTTTATTTTTGTTTTTTCCTTTTTCTCTGAAATAGCTCAAGAGTTACTAAGCACCACTCAATACGGTTGGGATGCTAGGGTAGAAATGAGTAATTAAAAAGTAAATTGGCAGCTGAAAATGATGTTTGTGAGTGGGAGGGGCCAAAAGGCTGTGCTGAGAAGCAAAAGTGAGTACGAGTGAGTTCAGTTAGAAATCGAGATCGCTGGGGCTGGAGCAGTGGCTTAGCTGTTACGGCGCTTGCCTGGCATGCTCGAGGACACGGGTTCAAACCCCAGCACCCCGTACACAACCAAGGGTCAGAGCAATGAAAGCCATGTGAAAAACTAAACAAAACTGATTCTCTCCTTCTCTGTCTTACAAAAAAGAAGAAAAAAAAAAATAAAGAAATCTAGAGCTTGTTGCAGTTTTGCCTAAAACTTCGGTGTGTGCCGGGTGCAGCTGTTCAGGACTGGTTGACCCGTCATCTAGGCACGGAAGGGTGACGCTGAGCAAAGGGCAGGATGAATAAATAAGGCTTTCAAAATAATATCTTTAAACCATAGCTGACTGATTAGTTAAAATCACAGAACTCCTGGGAGCAGGGCTGGGCAGTTTTCCTCTTTGATGTTTGCTTTCCTCATTTCGGGAACCCACAAATGAAGGGAACGCTTTCATACGTTCTGTGGGTCTTTTAAAAAAGATGAAAGCTACGGACGGAGACTTTGTCTGCAGAGGGGTCAGGAGGCTCACACTGAAACATCTTGAAATGCTTCACTTACCCTGACCATTTCTGCCAGTTTTGGGGCACTGAGAGTTGGAATTCCCTACCTGGAAACCTTTCCGGAGGCACAAAACCATCTGAAACTATTAGCAGACTTCTGAGTTAATGCATTCATGTGTGTTATCCTGCAGGAAAAAAAAGTCTTCAGCGTTCTTTAAATTCTCCCAGGGCTCTGTCATTCCAGAAACGTTTAGCAACATTTGATGTGGCACACAGAAGCCCTGCAGTGATCGCCAGCTTTTGGGACCTCTTGAGTCCACCTAGTCCCCAGACCCTCCTTGCCCCTCTTCCTGGGCTCAGTGTGTCTCATCGTTTGGAGAAAGGGCTTGGTAGGTCTTGCAATTTGCTTTATTTACAAAATGCTGAGTGAAGGATGCTTTTTCCATACCCCCAGCTCACACAGATAAATCCATGCTACGTAGGTGGCTCCACCCACAGAGGGCTTGTGTTGGGCAGATTTACATAGCAGCTAAAAAAATCTTCATGGTGTAAAGAAAGCTAAATCCCAGGACTTTTCCTTTCTACTTTAAAGACAAAATTTCAAATGGGTTTGGGCGGCTCCGAAGGAGGCCAGTTGATTTTTAAAAAATAAATAAAAGGCAGATCTTGGCCAGGTGTGGTGGTGCATGCCTGTAATCCCATCTGCTCAGGAGGCTGAGACAGGAGGATTGCAAGTTCGAGGCCAGCCTCAGTAACTAAGTGAGGCCCTAAGCAATTTAGTGAGAATCTGTCCCCTCCAAAAATAAATAAATAAATAAAAAAAGGGCTGTGGATGTGCCTCTGTGGAAAAGCTGGTTAAATGACCACTACAAAAAAAGGAAAAAAAAAAAGGCAGTTTTCACCAAAGATGAAAGTACTCCTTCAGTAAGGGTAACTTGGATTCTGCCGACAAAAATATCCAAACTTTGAAAGTAGGGTAGAGACGACGGTGGGTTTTTTTTTTTTCCTGTGCAGTGCTGGGTTAACTTTCTGTGCTAAGGGCCCTTTCACAGCCCACGGGGGCAAAGGTTAAAGTGGAGATTTTTGTCTGCTGGGGTTTAGCCGGATGAGACGAGTTTCCCTCTGGCGGAACAGATAACCTAAAGGTTATCAATTGTGGTCCTGTTGGACGTTAACCAATTCTTTATAGAACTGGAGTCAGTAATAATAAATCAATAATAAAAATTAACATTTCATGATAGCCAAAGACAGAATCGACTCAAATGTCCACCAACAGATAAACAGATAAAGGAAATGTGATAAGTCCACACGTGGAGTAGTACTCAGTCATTAAGAAGGAACTATAGCTATATATATAAATGTTCTTCATAGATACAAGAATTACATCATAGGTACAAGAATCAACAGTCAATAATATAAAATTAACCATTCACTATTTTATTGAAGAATCAAGTTTTTTTTTTAAAGAGAGAAGGACAGTGAGAGAGAGAGAGAATCAATTTTTATTGAGTTTTTCACGTGGCTTTTGTTGCTCTTTCCTTCTCTCTTTTCCTTCCTTCCTTCCTTCTCCCCTTCCTTCCTTCCTTCCTTCCTTCCTTCCTTCCTTCCTTCCTTCCTTCCTTCCTTCCTTCCTCCTTCTCTCCTTTTCTCTTCCCTTCTGAAGCAGTCTCAGTGATGTTGGGGCTCCTCACTGGGAGAAGCAGCAGAGGAGATGCAGAGGAGGGAGCCCAGTCTTGCGCTGGCCGTGAGCATCGCTAGGTGAAAGGAACACCAGGAACAGACGAGGTTTTCCGTGTACCATCCTACCCCTGCGGCTCCTTTCTGTGGGAGAAAACTGAAACTTGATCCTTGTCACATGGCAGAAGGGTAGCAGTCCCTTGTGTCCCTACTATGACAAGAAAAATAGCAGCTCAGATCCACCATGTGGTGGATAAATTATTAAACAAAACAAAATGAATTTAGGGATTGGACTGATAAAATTAGGAGCTTTGGGAGAAGGGGTAGTAACCTCTGCAAGCTGGTGGGGAGGTATTTTGGCTACAGTGATGTTTTTCCTTTCTTTCCAGAAAGAAGGAAAAACAAGGGGGTTGGCCTAGGAATGATTTGGTGAGAGAGGAAAGTCCCTCATGCTGTTGATCACTTTTCCACTTGTGCCTCTTTCTACACCGTCCTGTACCCATCTGTTCTCTACGTTAATAACTTTTCTGCCTTTCCCTCAGATTTCGATTTTGAAGAAAGCTTGCTTTCTTTCTTTCTTTCCTTCTTTCTTTCCTTCTTCTTCTTCTTCTTCTTCTTCTTCTTCTTCTTCTTCTTCTTCTTCTTCT
>PVKS010049043.1:0-12148 GCA_004027875.1 Aplodontia rufa | reverse complement strand
CCCTGTCTCAAAAAAAGAACTGTGGATATAACTCTGTGATTCTAGGTTCAGTCCCTAGCAACAAAAAACCAAACCAAAATGAAACAAAACAAGCAAAAAACCCCACCTAATCTAGTCTTTCAAATTGCTATGTCATAAGATTTTAAAATTAAGGACCAGTGTTAAGAGCCAGGTGTGGTGACCCACACCAGTAATCCCATCAGCTTGCAAATTGAAAGCCAGCCTCAGCAATTTAGAAAGGCCTGAAATAATACAGCAAGACCCTTTCTCAAAATAAAAATAAAAAGGGATGGCATGTAGTTCAGCGTTTAAGCACCTCTGGGTATAATACCTAGTACAAAATAGGACCAATGTTAAGTCATATTCTCAAATTCTGCTGAATAATAATTTTAGGAAAAAGAACTACTTATGTACCTTTATTAAAAATATACTTGTTTTAAATGCCACTGGTTTTATTTTTCCCATCCTTTAAAAATTATATTTCTATGTATCATAAGTATGTAATATATTAGAATAGTTGCAGTATATGTACATAACTTGTGAATAAATTCATATTCCATTTTGGAGGTATATGCCTTTTTAAATAATTTGGAGGCTACTGAACTAGATTAGTTGCTCCAGATCCTTGACTGAATATAATAATATTGACTTGTCTGCTGTGTCTTCTTTTAAGACCCTAGCAGAGAGAAGGGACATGCAATCCCCATCTCCCATAGTTATTATATGTTCTAGTTTTGGCTCAAGTTAGATCACTGAAATACTACGTATCTGGGTTGTATAAGAATAGGTCAAGGTCAAAGCATAGAGCTGGAAAGGTGCTAGAAAGTGTGTGTGGCTCAATAATTGGAGAGAGAGAAATGAATCAAGGCATGGAGGGATTGAAATTGTGTGACATTCTCCTTCTCTGGCTCGACCTACGTGTAGGCCTTGAAAGGTTGTCCTAAGATCTTACATACAGGACCTTTCATTCCCCTTATAAATGGCCCCGAGTCAAACAGAGCAGGCACAATCAGGAATGAGAAGTGCTAAAGAGTATTAGCTTGTATTGTTCCTTAATATCAGACCTTAATGTTAATCCTGGTTCTGTGACCTAGGGCAAATAACTTAATAAGTTTCGGGGTTAATTTAATCTTCTTAAAATCTTTCTTCATCCACAGAATGAGGATACTCCTACCTACCTTTCAGGGTAGTTGAGAAGATTAAATTCATGGAAATCTAGGCATCTGGTATATCGCAAGTACTCAGTAACGATACCATAGCCAGGTGTAGTGGTCTGTAATCCAAGCCTGGGAGGCTGAGGCAGGAGGATAGCAAGTTCAAAGCCAGTCTCAGTAACTTAGTGAGATCTGGTCTCAAAATAAAAAAAATAAAAAGGGTTGGGGATGTGATTCAGTGGTAGAGCACCCCTGAGTTCAATCCCTGGTACTAAAAATAAAATAACAGGGCTGGAGTGGTGGCTCGGCAGTTATGGCACTTGCCCAGCATGCACAGGTACAAGGGTTCAAACCCCAGCACCACATACACAACTATGTCAGAGCAACAAAAGCCACATGAAAAACTAAATAAAAATTGATTGTCTGTCTCTCTCTAAAACAATAAAATAACAATAGCCTAATTCATTAGATTGTCACCTTTCAGTGCTCTATGCTTCTTTTCTATGCTCATAGTGTTTAACAATGACCTAAGCATATACTTGGTGATTAGTTAGTACTTGTTGAATAGAATTAGTGGGAAAGACATATTAGGGCAACATTGATTTAGGAATGTAGCACAACCTGAGATGAGAGACATTTAACCAATTTACTTTCTCTCTGCTGAAATAGTTATTATTTTTATTGAGTCATTGTACGATCATAGATGCATATAAGGTAACAATATGATGAAATAGCAAATTTTTGAAAGGCATTCTGATTGTTCTCTAACCCCCAATCATATTGCAACAACTCTTTTTGTATATTTATTCAAGTCTCACCCTTTTGAGGGGAAAATAAAAATATCTCAATTTCATCAGTGATCTCTCTTCTCTTTAGTGATGTTTGAAATGAACATTTGACTTGTCTTTTCCTTCAATCCTAATAGAAAAATGTTAGCATAATATAAAAATAATACAAAAATGTTATGCTTCTCTCTGCATAAGCACCATAAAAGGTTCTTTCCTGTCTGCTAGTAAGGCCCAAATTCCTGAACCTAACCCCATCTGACCTATCCAAATATTTCCTACTAGGACTCTCTTCTGGCTAGGTGGATCTGAACATGATTCTAAACACTATGTACAACTCATACTAAGATTTTCCTTTGTTGTTAGGCTCTCCCATTTCCAAATGAGAGAGGCTTCACCTAGCTACTAAATGCCCACTGAATTCTTCTAGATTTCTCACTGTTTTTGGATACTTAGTTCAATGTTGACGTATATATTCATGTTTTCCACAAATGAGATTTCACCACCTGAGGGCTGGGAGACGGTCTTGTTTCTGTTACTCATAAAAAGTGCCATAGATTCTGCAGAGCACATAGTAAGTGATAAATTAAAATGGAAGAACCATGAAAGTGCTTTATAAATTTAAATATAAGGGATTTAAAAATTCATTTATGTACATAATCATGTAATGACTATCTACGGTGTGCTGGATAATTAGGATAAATCTCAGTGATGTGTCAGTATTCTTTAGGGACTCTCAAAATTTCCTAGGGAGGGGAATTTGGTAAAAGACTGGATTTTCTGAAATTAAGTGGCATGATTTGCTTAGATTGTTGTTAAGGTGTTGTGTGACCTCCAGAACTGAGAAATCAGATATTTAGGTTGCAAATGTACTAACCTAATTAAAGACAGAATGTGCCCATCGGGAGAGATTTAATATCTACATATCACTCACCATTCCATTTTAGTGCCTAGAACACAAAGTCTGGCACGTAGAATTTTTAACAACTACTCTTGAATGAACAGTGAGGCTTCTATTGGGGAAATCAAGTTTAATGTAGTTATGCTAACAAAGTAAGCTCCTGGGACCTTAAGCCTGGAGGTCAGATGATGATAAATTCTATGTTGCTGCTACCACAAAAGTGTTCTTAGAAAACAAGATGGGCTCTTGAAGATCCCTCAATCTGTCCTTTTGTATTTGAAACTTCTGTAGAAGTACCTTTTGGCAGTTATAACACCTTTTCCTTTTATCTGAAAGCTAAGGTAACTTTATGCATTTTTTTATACATGGTTAAAACACCGAGTCTTGGTTTATCTTCTTTTCCACATCTGGCCTACATTCACTGTTACATTTTTGTAAATATCACTCTGAAACAACCTACGTTAGTCAGTCTGCATCTCTTACTTGTGGTATTTGACACTCAGCTTTGCAGTTGGCCACCTTCTTCACTTTTAGCAGCTTCATAGATAACCACACCAAACTATGAGAAAACAGTTGCTCATTCTGTCACCTCAGAAAGCAGGTAATTTGGGAGTCATTTAAAAATAAGTATAAAAACTCAAACCCGAGGTGGGCTTAAGAGGGACTTGAGGATTAATTACTGTTGCTGTTATTGCTACTCATTCTAGGGAGGGAAAGATCCCAAAATTCGAGAAAATGATTTGAGAATCATTTTCATTCCACTCCACAGAGCCAAATAATCTAGTCTGTGTGTTGAGTCCAAAAAATAGTGCTGCATATTTTCCCCAAGGAATAAGCCAGAGAAATGAAATATGAAAGATCATGAAAGATCACAGTAGGTTTTAGGTGGGAAAAACTTCCAGGGAAGAACTTCTTTGAAAATAAATGTTATATATGGTGAAAAATAATGATGTCCCACCACCACCTGTTTTCTCTCATGTACTATGACATAAAGGTCAAATGATATTTACCTCTCTGTTACTTCATGACCCATTTTATTTGGCACTGTTTCCTTCACGTTAGGCTTTTTTCTCCCTGGGGATTGAATCCAGGGGTACTTTACATTGAGTTATACCTCCAGCATTTTTTTTTACTTTATGTTTTGAGACAAGGGCTCACTAAGTTGCTGAGACTGGCTTCAAATTTGCCATCCTCCTGCCTCAGCCTCCTTAATTGCTGGGATTACAGGCGGGTGCCACTGTGCCTGACACACTTTCGGCTTTAAGTTGCTGTCCTTCAGCGCAAAGAGTGTGGAAGGAAGCATGGGGTGGGGACTAATATCTTTGGGGTCACTGAACACTTTTACCGCTATGCTGAAACTAAGAACAAGCATCGTGGCCTGCATTGTGCCTGGATTGCTCTTCCTTTTACACTTAACTACTTGTTCTTCATGCTTTAGCCTGTGTTACCTTAATCATGCTAATGTAGCCACCATTCTCACCAGTCCAGTCATTCTCTGTACTGTATTCCTCTAGTTTCCTCTTCCTTTTTCTTCCTCTTCCTCCTTTTTATTTATTTTTTTGTACTGGCAACTTAACTCAAGGGTGCTTTTCCACTAAGCTACATCCCCAGTCCTTTCTATTTGGAGATACAGTCTCACTGACTTGCCCAGGTTGGTCTCAAAGTTGTGATCCTCCTGCCTCAGCCTCCAGAGTCTCTGGGATTATAGGCATGTGACACTGTGCCTGGTTTCTAGTTTCTTTCATCATTACTTATCTCACCTTTCTATCTTAACTAACTGAAATGATCTACCTTATTTACTTGATCCCCCCCCACCTGATTTGCACTGCCCACTAGAGTGTAATTTCATTGCAGGCAGCAATCATGTTAATCTCATGTCACTTTTGTAGATATCCAATGCTTAGCATAGTGCCTGGTCCAATGTAGGTGATCAGAAGCTATCTATTCAATAAATGAATGAATGAAATAGGGCAGATGGCTATCTAGGACTGCCACATGTGACCTCTTTCTGGAGTGTTTAGTCACAGAACAGTCTGCCAAGATTTGTCAAGTTCACTGACCTCTATGTAGCCACATCTGTTGATTCGTGTGGGAACAAATGATATCATCAGAAGAGATGGAACTGCCTCTTCAATGATTCTAAATTCAGACGTGAAACTTGAAGGGGTTTGGAGTACAGGTAGCATTTTCACTTCTATTTCATAGGGTAAAAGGAATGAATTGGGCAGAAATTGCAAGATACAGGCATTAATAGTTGACTACACTCATAAAGTTAGACCTAGTTTTCTGGACTGTGCTCCATGACAATAGAACAGTGGGTTGCTCATAAAGCATGAACTGCATCTGGTGAAGACAAAATTTGTCAGGAGACTCATAAACTGCATCAAGAATATAAGGTTGCTGGATTTAACAAAACAGAAAACAGATGCCCAATTACATTTGAATTTTGAATTTCAGATAAACAATGGATAATTTTTTTAGTATAATATGTCTCACGTAATATTTGGTGTTCTGTATTTCATCTGGAAACCCTACAAGAATGTTTTCATGCAGGTCTCATTAGTCTATATTAGTCACAAGGATATCATAAGAATTATATCAGATGTTTTGCTGATTTCTAAACATAATTTTTCTCTAGCAACATTTCCAAAACCATGTTCCATGAAACTATGGGGCCCCACAAGATGTGAATATACCTTGATATGTTATCAGATGTGTTTACAGAGAGTCACAGCACACATTAGTATATTAAAGATGCCAAGTACATGCACACACACACACACACTCCCCCAATTTTGCTTCTGTCTTGATACTCCATAGTCTCTAGATCGATTATCTCCCTCTGAGATTTCCATCTTCACCTCATGTGACCAGCCCTGATGAATACTTTCACTCTGTCATTGGACCAGGTTCTGTGCTGACTGACTTTTACTTTTCTCTCTGGGGATGAAAAAATACAGAAACCTGAGAATTGGACCCTGAAGAAAAATTTCAGTCTTGACTAAGACTCACTGCTTATTGTCAGCTGTGTAAGCAAGCCAGAGCTGTTCTGGAGCCTTCTGAGTTTCAGGGGCTTGCTTGCATGTGTGCCCAGCTTTGAAGAAGCTCTGTAAATGGAACTTGTTCATTGTTTTAGGCATATTTTGTTGTCATGGTTTTTAAAGCGGTGGACAGCAGTCTTTGGAAAAACAGTTATCATAGGAATTAATTTGTGCATAATTTTCTAGGTGTAGTCCAGAATGCCTCTTCTTCAGAGGTAAACTTAATGACATTTGTTTGATAAATACCATCATTCCTAACTCAGTCCTCTGTGAACACTTTAGTCTGACATTCAGTGAAGCAATAAAGAAATCAAACATGCCTACCTAACCTTTATGAAAACATTTTAAATTATGATTTAATTTTTAATCTCCCATGGCAGCAGTAAAATAAATGATATAAATCTCAATAGGATAGACTGTCACCTAATAATACTTAGAGTATAGCCTAAATGGGCAAGAATTCCTTTTAACAATAAACCAATGTGGCATGGGTCTGGGCAAAGGGAGAGTATAGATGTTGGCATTTCTGGGGGGCCTGTTTATGTAATTGTCTTTCAAAGAGGGTAGAAAATAGACAGTTTTAATATACCCTGTGCTAATACTTTTGGTTTTAATATAATACAACTGTTCTTCTTTGCTATTGAATTTCTCCTTTTTTGCCGTTAAAACAAGGATGATGCAACAACCCAACAAAACCCAAGAAAACTCAAAATACACAAAGCAACCACCATAACAAAATGAAGTAATGGCAAGAAAAAGCATGGCTTTTCTAACTTTTAAAAGGAAATGAAATAATCTACTCCATGTAAAAACATGGAATTTAAGGTTTATTGAATCCATTGTGAAATCCCTTGTACAATCAGCTGAGGTCTGGGGCACTAAGCCACAGGAATGGGAATGGGTAAACATAGGGATGCCAAATTAAATAAGATGGTTAGTGTTGAAATGATGCTAACGGTGTGCCATAGATGAAGTAACTAGTTTCTCAGCATTTCCACTGTTTAAAGAGCCAATATCAAAAACCATATACCACTCGGAAACAAATTTGTTAGTTTTATAACATCTTATGTACACTGCATTACTTAAATGTTTTATTCTTGTGGATGCTTGGATTGTGAATACTTTGAAGTAGTTCAGATTCTGGCCCATACATAAGTGTTGAATACATGTATGTTGAATCCATGAATGTCTTATACATAACTACAGTTTCAAGACGAAGTAATCAAATCTTTCAACAGTTTTCCATCTGATTGAATCTCTGTGGAACCTCTGGCAATTAGTTGATATCTTAGATTAGATTGACAGTTTTTTGTCAATCTTGGCACTACTGACATTTTGTGCTAGAATATTCTTTGTGGTGGGTTCTGTCGTTTGCATTGTAGAATGTTTGATAGCATTCCAGGCCTCCACCTACTAGATCCTGATAGCACACCCCCAGTTGTGACAACAAAATTGTCCCTGAACTGAGAGCCACTGGGTTAGAAAATTATACAGGGTCAGGTCCAGAGTTCCCATGAGTCACTTACAAATTTTGTGGTTCTGCCACACTTGCTTTGGCAGATAAAGTACAAAGACTTTCATGAGTGCCAGAGGAGGAAGATCAAGAAGAGAGGCCAGCCTGAATGTCCCTCGGTGGATAAATGTATAAAATGTGATACAGTCGCCATACAGTGAAGTTGTAGTCATCCATAAATAAGAAATTAAGTAGTAAGACATGCTATAATGCAGCTGGACCTTGAAGACATGCTAAATGAAAGAAGTCTTACAAAAAGGCCACATGTTATATGACTCCATTTATATGAAATATCTAGAATAGGTAAATCCATAGAGATAGGAAGTAGCTTGGTAGTTACCAAAGGCTAAGGAGGGGGATAAGGAAAACTGTTTAATAGGGACAGGGTTTCCTTTTGGAGTGATGGGAATGTCATGAACTATGTAGATAGGATAGTTGTACAACATTGTAAATCCACTGAATGTCACTGGATTTTTCCATTTAAAATGACAAATTTGAAAAATTTATTTTGTCACATAATTTTACATAGTTATGGGGTACTTTGATATGTTGATACATGTATACATTATGTAATGATAAATCGGAGTAATCATACTCATCATTTCAAGCATTTATCATTTCTTTGTGATGGGAATAATTTAAAATCTGTTCTTTTAGTCATTTTGAAATATGAAGTACATTATTACTATGATGACAAGTGTTGGATTGGGACAACAGAACTTATTCCTCCTATGTAACTACATCTTTGTAATGACCCATTGACCAGAGTCCCTTTTCCACATCCATCCCAGCTCCAAGCCTCTAATAGCTACCATTCTACTCTCTGGTTCTTTGAGTTTGAATTTTTTAGATTCCACATATAACTGAGATCATATAATATTTGTCTCTCTGTGCCTGGATTATTTCATTTAACATAATGTCTTGTAGGCTCATCCATGTTGCGGATAACAGGGTCTTATTCTTTTTTATGGCTGAATAGTACTTCGTTAACCAGGTAAAATGGTTAATTTTATGTTATATGAATGTCAAATCAATAAATTAAGAGGCTGGACAGACTCAACAGAGGACCAACCTAAGGAGAAGAGAGAGGACTGAGGAAGTAGAATTCCCCAGTTTTAGAAACTCTTTTATGGAAGCCAGGCATGGTGACACACAACTGTAATCCAAGCTACTCTGGAGGCTAAAAGAGGAGGATTACACATTTGAGGCAAGCCTGAGCAACTTACAATACCATGTCTTAAAATAAGAAATAAAAAGAGCTGGAGTGATGGCTCAGCAGTTATAGCCCTTGCCTGGCATGTGTGAGTATGCGAGTTTGAATCCCAGCACCACGTATACAAGGATGTCTCAGAGCAACGAAAGCTACATGAAAAACTAAATAAAATTGATTATCTTTGTCACTGTCCCTCTTAAAAAAAAAGGGGGGGGAGGCTGGGGATGTAGCTCAGTAGTAAAGCACTTTTAATTCCCAGTATAAAAGGAAAAATGAACAAAATTTAAAAAAGCAAACTGTTTTATGGGGTGTTAAGTGTTCTGAGCAGCTTCACTATGGCTATAGGAAAACATAAGGGAACTCAGTCTCCCTTTCTCTGTTGCTTTAATCAGTTTTACTTAGTGATCCTTGAGTTCTAAAAATCCAATGAGATAACGTTTAAAGTTGCTAGCACATAGGTGTCCAATAAATAGTGGCAATTATTAGTTCCAAGTCTCCACAGATGGGCATCTTCCTCTTCTGTGGGACTCTTCAACCACATGCAAAAATAAGGCTAGTCTGGGCTTTTTGCCATCAATACCCCCTCTCCATTTTTTGGGGGGAGTTACTGGGGATTGAATTTAGGGGTGTTTTACCACTGAGCTATACCCACATTCCTTTTATTGTGTTTATTTCAAGACAGTATCGATTAGTTGCTTAGGGCTTTGATAAGTTGCTGAGGCTACCCTTGGACCTGTAATCCTCTTGCTTCAGCCTCCTGAGTTGTTGGGATTGTAGGGGTTGGCCGCTGCGGCCAACTTGATCCCTCTCCTTATATTGGGTAAGTTAGAATCTACTCTTCTAGTTGTTTATTAAATCAGTTGTGCCTCTGACCATAATATACAAAGAAGGATCACCTTTGGGAGCAGCTGAAGTTCAGATTGGTCATGATACCCAGTGTTACAATCACATGGAAGGAGATAGCACAAGGAAGTGACTAGTCAAGAGAATAAGCACTTTGGTATCCTGGGCATGAGAGGGATGCTCAAAGAAATGAGTTCTTCTTTTAGTAAAAAAAAATTGGAAGAAATGTGGAAACGCATGAAAAATCCAAGTAGTTCAGGGTTAACAGTACTGTCCCTCTATCCCTCTATTTTTTTTAAATCTTAACTTTCTTTTGTGACATGTTTTAGAGAATTATGAGTATGCATAACTGTGTAGAAGGACATAAAGAAATGTGCCTGTAAAGAGGAAAACGTGGGCTGAGGGGGCTTTGAAATGAAATGTGTCTTGAATTATCTTAGATTCCCGGCTGGGAAGTAGGTGGTTCTTTCTGCAATTTGTGGGGGATGGGGAAAGACTTTGGAGTGCATCCTCTCCATTAGTATTAGATGCAATTATTTTATAGAAGGATGAAAGAGGCAAATATATGGGATGTTTTATGTTTTTTTCTAATATCTGTCTTCCCAGTAGATTCAGGAAGAGATAGAGGAAGAGGCAAAATAGAATTTTAGATACTTTGATTTACAAACAAATGCTTACTTTATCCATTGCTACCCTTCAGGCTTCCTCTTTCTTGGTTTTTCTGTGGTAGTATTGAAAGGTACTGGCTTTGTATCAGATCCAGAGAGACTCGGAGGGAGCTGTCTACTGACTTTAAAAATCACCTAATGAAAATATAATTATTTTAGGAAATCTATATTTTTGAACAGGGACAGTGAGAGAATCAATTTTAATTAATTTTTCATGTGGCTTATGTAGCTCTGACACTTCATTGTGTACATGGTACTGGCATTTGAACCCACACCCTCATGCATGCCAGGCAAATGCTGTAACCACTGAGCCGCCGCTCCAGCCCAGGAAATCTAAAATTGAATATAGAGAAAACATGTTTCATTTTTTGATTTGAAAATTGCATTTCATTGGTAGATTATATGAATTTTGTTATTTTGAGAAAGAGGTTACAAAGAGGCTCTGGCGCATTCTTTCATGGTAAAGGAAGGTTGGTTCTTTGTGCTGGTTAACCTGGGGTGCTTTGCCTCATGGCAGCCTGCCTACCCCAGTCTAACAGACTTCAGCTGTTTTCAACATATGTGGGCACCAGAGACATGGGCTCTTATATCTTTAAGTAGACTGAAGATCAAGAAATCAGACCCTGGGTAAGGACCCCTGTGTTTAAACAAGCAGCAAGGCGGCATGAGCACAGTAGAAGCAAAACCAAAGCTCTGACAGTGTTTTTTTGTCCTCAGGAAGAGAAGAGAAGCCACCAGTTTCCAACCTCTTTCCAGTGTCAGAGGCTTGAACAGTTCAGATGCAAATCTCAGGAGGGAGAGGGCCAGACCTTCTGATTGTTTTCCAGTTCCAGGAAAATAAGAATGATTTCTTTTTTTTTTTTTTCAGGAAGGGAGCCATGTGCAAAAGAGGGCTCCTGATCCCAGAAGGAGGAAGGGGAAGGGGGAGAAAACAGATGTTCAAGTAATAGCAAAGAGACCCAGGAGGCTGTTATGCTGTGTCAGTGATGTAATGCTGAATTGAAATGACCCCTAGCTAGAGACGTGTGGGCTGTCCCTTGCCCTGGGAGGGAACAGCGTTCCCATGCAGGTGCAGGCACCGGAATCCCAGATAGCGAGTCACAGATAAACTTGTGCTTGCTTCAGTCTGTGTATGTCTCTTCGGCCCAGTCTTGGCCTTCACTCCTAGATAATGATTACTTTGAGGATAGAGAATGAAAGATGATTCAGGAAGAACAACGCACCTGAGCCAGAGACAGGGTGGTGATAGAATTTGGGCAACATGTTTATAGCTCTCCCAGCCTTGGAGTTTTTCAGATTGTATTCTTTGGGTGACAGTTCTCTTTGATGACACCCCAGAACTTTTCTTATCCATAGATTTCTCTTGAAAACCTGTCCTAAGGGACTGAATACACTTTATTCAACCCTGACTTTTTGGTGAGAACTGGCAGATGTCATGGAATAATAAAAATCATAGAAAACATGTCATTACTTTGTTCTAAATCTTTCGGTGGCCTTCTGTGACCTATCTCTTTAGCTTTATTTTGTACCACTTTACTTCCTCTTGTTATATGCTTGTCTCCCTATCAGTTTCTATAATATTCTGGTCCTTGTCATACAGTAGGCATTTGGCACTGGCTCTTTCCTCTGCTTGAAAAGCTCTTTGCCTAAGATTCTTGAAGGCTGGCTACTATGCATTTAGTTCTCAGGGCCTAGTACATCCTGAACCCCAAGTAAATAGAGTAGATTATAGTGGGGTAACTCTTTATTTTGACCTGCAGAGTGTTGGCAGAGAGGTCAGGTTTGGGGATGGTGTTGAAGATAAAGGTGGTGATGGGAGGAATTTTGTAGCTAAAAGGAACAAATGTAGAGCCGAGGGATCAGGGGAGGGGCACAATGACACTTGGGTTTCATCTGTTATCCAAGAAACTTGGCTCTACTACTGGCAATTTACTGCTAGGTGCAGGTCTAATGTGAACCAATGAGGAAAATACTTGGTTAAAATAATTTATTGCTGTAATATAAACAAACAACAGCAGCAACAAAAACCA
>PVKS010049042.1:0-12150 GCA_004027875.1 Aplodontia rufa | reverse complement strand
TTGTTGATTTGCTTCATTTCGATCTTCCTTTATGTGAGTTTGGCAAGGGGTCTGTCGATTTTGTTAACCCTTTCAAAGAACCAACTCTTAGATTTGTTAATAGATTGAATAGCTTTTTTGTTCTCAATTTCATTGATTTCAGCTCTGATTTTGGTAATTTCCTGTCTTCTGTTAGATTAGGGTTGGACTGTTCCTCCTTTTGTAGTTGTTAGAGTTGAAGCATAAGGCTATTAATCTGCTCTCTTTCTAGATTTTTCATTTATGCATGCAGTGCTATAAATTTACCTCTTAAGAAAGCCTTCATACTATCCCAGAGGTTTTGGTATGTTTTTTCCTCATTCTTGTTCAATTCCAAAAACTTCATAATCTCTGTTCTCATTTCCTCTTTTACCCATCCTTCATTTAAGAGGTAATTATTCAATTTCCAAGTGTTTGAGAAGTTTCTGTTGTTTCTCTTGTTGATTGCTAAGATCATAGCATTATGATCTGACAGAATATATGGGATTGTATCCACTTTTTTATATTTCCTAAGATTATCCTGGTGAACTAGGATGTGGTCTATTTTAGAGAAAGATCCATGGGCCGATGAGAAGAAGGTAAATTCAGCTGTCCTAGGATGGAATATTCTGTAAATGTCTGTTAAGCCTGATTGATTAGTACAGTAGTTCAGATTGGAGACATCTTTATTGATTTTTTGTTTTGATGATCTGTCTAGAGTTGATAGTGGTGTGTTGAAGTCCCCCACGATTATTGTGTTGAGATCAATGAGAGGATTAATGTCCTTAAGTATTTTTTCCATATATTTGGGGGGGTTGTAATTGGGGACACAAATGTTGATTATCGTCATATCTTCTTTGTGAACTGTCCCTTTCAGTATGATAAAGTGTTCCTCTTTGTCCTTTTTGACTAGTTTTAGTTGGAAATTAATTTTTTCAGAAATTAGAATCGTTACACCAGCTTGCTTTTTTGGGCCACAGGCCTGGTAGACGTTTTGCCATCCTTTCACTTTCAGCCTGTGTTTATTTTCGAGTATTAAATGTGTCTCTTGCAGGCAACACATTGTTGGATTTTGTTTTTTGATCCAGTGGGTCAGTCTGTTTCTTTTAATTGGGGCATTGAGACCGTTCACATTCAAGGATAGAATAGATATGGGAGGCTGATTCACAGACTATTACAGAATATACTATATTTTCTGTAATATACAGAAAATACTATTCTGTATCTATTACAGAATTTTGAGTAATCTTGAAAGTCAGTTTTTGTATAGTATGATTATTGACTTGCCCTTGTTTAAGGATTAATCATATGGTTGGCATTATCTTCTAAATGAAGAACATCTTTGAGAATGCTCCGTAGAGCGGAATTAGTGTTCACGTATCTTGCAAGCATGAGTTTACCGTTAAAGTATTTAATTCCCCCTTTGCATTTGAAGCTGAGTTTTGCCGGATATGTTATCTTTGGTTGAAAGTTGTTATTTTTTAACACTTGAAAGATATTGTTCCAAGCTCTTCTAGCCTTCATTGTTTGTTCTGAAAAATCCATAGTGATCCGAATAGGTTTGTCTCTGAATGTGATTTGGGGCTTTCCTCTAGCTGCTTTTAGAATACTCTCTTTAATTTCTCTGTTATTCAATTTGTAAATGATATGTCTTGGTGAGTTTCTCCACTGATTAGGTCTATTTGGTGTTCTATAAGCATCTTGGATGTGGTCTTCTGGATCAATAGCAAAATGAGGGAAGTTCTCACTTACGATTTCGCTTAAAAGTTTCCTGCATCCCCTTGTTTGCTGTTCAGAGTTTTCCTCCAGGCCAAAGATTCTCAGATTATTATGCCTCATCTCATCAAATATTACTTGGAAGTTCTGATTATGTAAAATAAGCTGTTTATCTTGTTTTTCTTCTTTGATTTCTACATTGTTTAGGCATCCTCATTGTCCGATACTCGTTCTTCAAGCACTGAAGTTCTATTTTCAGTGGAGTTTACTCTGGTGTTAGTGTCTTCCAGTGAAGATTTGAATTGTTTAACCGTGTTTTTCAATCCAGATAACTCTGCTACATCTTTTTTCAGAATGTCGATATCCTTGTACAACCGATCTTTCATCTCCTGGAATTGATCCTTAATTTCTCTGTAGAATTTATCTCTCATCTCTTGAAATTGCTCTTTGATATCTTTCCTATTCCCTCTCTCAACTCTTTGATTGCATTACTAATCATAATGCTGACACAATGTCTTTTATTTTCATCTAGGGCCCCGGCTATGGGGTCCTTAGGTACAGAGCTCTGGGTTTGAGTAGAGTTATTTCCCCTTTTCCTCATTTTCTGAGTCAGAGAGCTTGTTTTTTATTTCAGCCTTGTTTCTTTTGTTGGAGAAATTGGAGCTTCTTATGACTTAGCTTCATTGTGTAGAGGAGTTATTTGATCAATATAGACCTAAAGATGCCAGACGGTTCTGTGAGAATTTGAGAGGCTATAAGTGCAAAAACTAGTCTGTTTCAACTAAAACAGATGAGCTGATGATTAGCACCAAGAGTGGATTCTTTCTTTGAGAGAATTCTCACTGTGTAGTATGATACCAAGCAAGTAGCCATTTTGAGGCATGTCAATTTCTTCAGGTATTAGGGTCTCTCTGAAATTGGGGTGAAGGATTGACTAGGAAGTCAAGGAAGTGAATTGGGGAGGTATAAAATCACACCTGTTATAGAATATAAGGAAACTAGGAATTAGGAGGGAGTAGGTTATTCCATTAGGACTGAGGAAATCATAGGACTGGGATGCAGGTAGGGTAAATAATTGGGGTGAGAATGAGAGAAAAATGCTTATATTTAGGGATTACCAGAGTACAGTGGAGAAAGAAGTTAACAGTAGGGTTCAAAAAGACCTAAAGTAATAATAACCCGTCAACAATACATACACACAGATAAGTATTTACATGCACCGACACCAAAATTCAGTATTAATTGTAAGGCAAGAAAGGAGCAGAGGAAAAAAAGGAAAAGAATAAAACCCCCCAAAACCCACAGTAATGGTAAAAATTTAAAAATATTATTTTCTAGCTGGATTCCCATTTTAAAAAAATTAAAATATTAAAAAATAATAATGAAAGAAAAAAATGAAGAAATGAAAAAGAAAAAAACCCCACAAAAGTAGTTGGTACAGTTCTGAGATTTTCTGACCCTTAGATCAGGAGGTATGTATCATGGGATGGTGTGATCAAATCAGACATCAAGCTGGGGATTCTTCGGAGTTGAGCTTGTTTGGGGAGAAGCAGATTGGTTGAGTCCGGTGGCCTGGAATTTCTTAGAGGATCTCCTCAATATTTTCTGTTGCAAAGGAGTATTCAGCTCTTCCTGGGCTATAGTCCTGAGATGGTTGCTTTCTGCCAATCCACACTCTAAATATTTCTTGGACCTGGGGCTCAGAAGTTGTAGACATTCGAGTTGATCCTATTGTAGATGTGTGGGACTCTGACTGTTCCAAGGAGAGTGGCTAGCCTGAGACTTGCTTCCTCAGGATCACTGTTGACCCACTCTGCGTGTTTTGTGATCTTCAGAAGTCCCAAGAGCTGCTCTGTGGGGTTGAGTGAAACCCTCAGAAAATGGACCAGATTGTGCCAGTGCTTGTGTGATTCTCCGTTGCAAGCACTAGGAGATGCCCTGCTAGAGAGGTCCAGGCCTAGGCAGCCTTGGCTATGTGAGGAGCTCAGATGCTAAGGTGAAGCCCGAGCAGCCCCATATATTCAAAGCTTCTTGAGGCAGATTTGAAGGAGAGGCTAAAGCAGAGGATCCCCTATAGAGGGATGCTCCCTGCTGGAGCAAACTCTGTTCACAGGCTCCTCCTATTTGGGTGGGAAGGGCGATGGACCAAAAGGCAGAAGGTCACCAGCTGAGAGGTTTGGGAGCTGGAGAGGTGAATCGCAGTTTGCTTCAGCCCCCAGGGCAGATGACCAGTTGGTGGGGGGTTGGTAACTTCTGTTTCCGGTCGAGGGTTCTGAGGCCCGGTAATGCTGCTGGGTGACCTACCCTGCATTCAGGGACGCACTCTGTCCTCAGGGACACATCACAATGGCAATCAGCTGCAGCACACACAGATACGAGTTCGCTAATGTGAGGAATTAATTCCCAGCGCTTTATGCAAGATTAGGTAAATTACTAGCAGTCAGATGAGGGAGTTCACAGCTGGCCACGTTAGGATACGTGATTAGGAATCTCGCTCCCTTGCTCCATTTTAGATTCTGGTTTTCTGACAGTGGCGGCTGAGACCCCAAGAGCATTTTTTGCTGAGCAGCCAGCCCTGCCCTTAGGGAAACGTCACAATCGGGCGCCAGCTGCTGCCGCTCGCAGGAACAGCTGTAAATTCGCTAATCTGAGCAATTAATTCCCAAGCTTAATTCCAAGTTCATGGAAATGAAGAGCAGTCAGAGCAGGGAGTTCGAGGCCTGATTAGGGTATTTGATTAAGAAACTTGCTCCGTTTCCTCCCTTCGGGGAAGCTCCCCACCCCCCGGGTGTGAGGTCGATCACACGGGCGCCACAAACTTCCTCCCTTATTTTCGTTAATGCTCCACACTATTCCTTTGGAGTTAAAAAATTAGCGGGGGTAATGTTCACCCACACTGAGAGCTTCGTCCTACTGTGGGAATCTGCGTGCAGTCATGCAGAGTGAGGTGACTCTCAGGAGCGTCTCGGAGTCACTGCTGCTGGGGTTGCCGCCATCTTTTATCTCCCTAGCAATTGTAAATTGAGCTGCTATGAACATAGATATTGTTGTGTCACTATAGTGTGCTGATTCTAAATCCCCTAGAAAAATACCAGGAGTGTGACACTCCAGTCCACTTTGTGAGTCAATTATATTTTTATAATCTAATATTTCCATATAAATTTTCAGTGATTTATTCTAAATATTTGAGTATTTAGATTGTTAATTTTTCAGTTTTATTTTATAGATAATTTGAGTGAATATTAGCCTTTCTTACTTACTCTTTTGACTCTACAATGATAGTCAGTAAATGTTATTCTGACAATATCCAATACACTAGCTATTCTTCATCAGTTTCAATTTAAATGCTGAAGTTTTGAAAGATTTCACAACCAATGCCCCTTTTCAGGGTGCATTAGATATGTTGTCTTTTATGACTTTCTGATTGCCCAAATCATTTTACTTTATTTTTCCGTAACAATTAAATTTTTGAGAATTCTGTTTAATAGTCTCAAACTTAAAAAAAATTTCTTTCTCCCTCTCCCTCTCCCTCTCACTGATTCTCCCTCCTCCATCTCTTTATACATATATATGTGTATATATGTGTGTGTGTCTACATATTTTTCAAAATTCCAGCTTTCATTTTTCATAATTTAATTTCCCCATAGTATATTTTAAATTACCTTCTTATTTATTTCAGTACCATTGCTAGCATTAACATCTTTGAGTTTATAAATTTTTAAATTATTGTATAAACTTCAGATTTTATCTAATTTTTATAGACAGCTTGCTACCTCAACTTTTATTGAAGTCTCATGATATATAAATATACTTTTTCTTATTTGCACTTAGAATATTGGATCTCAGGAGAAGCTGCTTTCATGATGATATATCATTCTTTGGTTTCCTTGATACTGATTTTAGACATGTGGCATAACAGGCACAAAATTTCTCATTTGTTTCTGTTAATTAGGGAAATAGAGGCAGTTGGGTGGAGAGGGATTAAGAAAATATTCTAGGACCAAATATGCATGGACTTGAAAACTAGCCCTGGTGGTAACTTTGGGCATATTATTGAATTCTTTTGTGCTTTAATATTCTCATAAATAAAATGGGCATAACGATAGTCACATTGTAGGGAGGATTAAATGATTTAATATATTTATAGGGCTTAAAATAACACCGTGTGTGTGTGTGTGTGTGTGTGTGTGTGTGTGTGTGTATGTGCACGTGCATGTATCTATATAGAAATCTCTAATAAGTTTTTATTTTAAATGAATCTGTCTTGGTTTCACAATCACACATATAGAAATAAATCCATGGAATTCTACTATCTTTTTAACAACAATAAAAATGTATAATTAAATTTTTATTCTATAGTGACCTTCTTTTTTGTTTAGTTTTTCTTTTTTAGAAATTTGTGCTGATCTTTACACAAATGGGCACCACTCCTTTTCTCCCTTTTCACTTTCTCAAGTCATTGAGCTTTTGGCAGCTGTGTGTCTTGCCCATGGTACTCTCGAGAGGGGAAAAAATCGATACAAAAATTAACAGACCTCTAAGACCATGATTATCTCTACTCTTTCTTTTTTTTTTTTAATAGTAAGACTTTTACATGGTACATTAATAAACAAAAATAGGTACATGAATTCAAATTTCCAGGAAATGACCAGGGTTGACCAGAAGGGAAATACATTACTTAATATATGTATTCATCTATTGTCTTCATGTGCTTAATGATTGTTTTTTCCTAATTCCATTTGTTTGTCAGAATCCCACCTCTTCTTTTCTACAAACAAAAATTCTTTTTAGTTATATATGACACTAGGATACACCCTGACATAATCACAAAAGCATGGAACACAGCCCACTCCAATTCAAACCCCAGCACTTCTCCCCACCCACCCTGCTCCCCTCCCTATACTCCACTCATCCCTCTTTAATCCATTTACAATTTACTTTAGTTTCTTTTTCTTTTTTTTTAAATTAATGTCCTGTGGATACACCTGTTGCTGGGACCAATGGTGCCACATCCCTGCACACACATATGAAAGTTTGGTCATATTCATTCCACATTCTCCTTTCCTGTTCCTTCTTCCTCCCCAATTACCTTCACCTACTCTACTGTTCTTTCCTTTATTTTGAAAACCACACCTCTTGAATCATTAACTTGACTGTCCTTTACTTTGTTAAGTCTTTGAAAGGCTCCATTAGAATGAATCAATCCACACTATTTTCCCAACATTGGTTAATTCTTTTTCATGACACTTTACATACCACATCATAGATTTAGAGATCAGACTCATCAGACTCTTCCCTTTTATCTGTCTTATTTTTATGTCTTATAATCCCCCCCATCTTGCTTCAATTCTTGCCTAGTGCAGGAGCTCAAGTGGGTCAGTCCTCACAAAATAATTTCTGAATAAATGTATTTATGAATGAATAGAATTGCCACAGAACTTAGAAATATTTTAGTTTAATTCCTCATGTTAGGCAAGGGAAAATTGAGGCTTAGAATTGAGGCTTATTTTGTCTAAGATCACACCGCAAGCACAGAAAAGTGAAAAAAGGTGAACTTTCCTTTTTTAGTGTATTGTTTAAAACTGATTAGAATCTTAGAAGTTCTGTTGCTTGAGAATTGTAAATTTTTAGAATACCCGAGACATTGTTTTGGAAGTAGTGGTCAGGCCAAGCCAGGTATTTATCTCTAACTATTCTAAATGGGTTTTGTATTTAGTAAAACTTGTCACTTTGTTAGAAGCTTTATAAAGGAATTTATTCATCAGTAATTTTATTCATAGTTGACCAATAAGTTGAGTTGGCCAATTGACTGTTTACAATTGTCATTTCCTTGCTCAAAATAGAAGGCTCTTATATTCAGTTTTATACCTCATTCATGAAGGACAGAAGTACCTGTACAAATTTCTTATCTAAATACATATCTTGAACTTCACTAATTTACTTCTAAGGATCCTTGTGGTACTATACAAACCCTCTAGTTCAGATTTAGATATTGATATTTGAAGATCTTGCCATATGCCCAGTCCTGAGTGTTAGACTCCTGATCAAATGGTATCATGATTTAAGTTCAACTTACATACTTTATGTAATGCTGTGCTACATAATTTTAAAGTAAATAGCTGATAGTAATAGTATTTTTTTCCTACTTTGCTTATGGTTTTATTTGGCATTTGAATCCAACTAGAATTTATTTAGGTGTATAATATGAGGTAGGAGTAGGTGTTTTAGTTAGCTTTTTATTGCTGTGACTGAAAGACCTGGCAAGAACAATTTAGAGAAGACAAAATTTATTTTGGCTCACAGAGATTTAGTCCATGGTCAGCCAGTTCCATAACTTTGGTCCTGAGATGAAGCAGGATATCACAGCAGAAGGGCATAGTGGAACAAAGCTGTGTGCTTTATGACAGCCAGAAAGCAGAGCAGAGAGCTCCGTTGCCAGGGACAAAATATAAACCTTAAAGGCACACCCCCAGTGACCTACTTCCTACAGTCATACCCTCCCTGCCTAGCTAGTTACTACCCAGTTAATTATGCAATCCTAATTTGTTGGTTCCACCAATTAGGTTATAGCTCTCATAAACGATTCATTTCACCTCTGAACATTCTTGAACACATGAGCTTTTAGGGCACACCTCTTATAAACCATAACAATAGAGTTGAGCTTTTTCCATTTTAGTGCATATATTTTTGTCATGTTGAATATGAAGTTATTTAGTAAATGCTTTTTTATTCAAGAATTTATGATGCACCTTTCTTACTGTCTAAATTCTAACATATCCTAAGGCTTGTCTCTAGCTTATCTGTTTGATTCTACTGGTCTCATAATAATTAGGTGAATGTAATATAAGGTTTGAAGGAACTACTAGAGTAGAATAAAAGAAAGGGGAAGGGAAGGATTTGATAACATAAAGAGAAAAAAAAGACCAGTAATGTAGACGAAGATCAAGGGACATAGTGGAGGGATGAGTAAAGGAAGGTAACATGGAATGAATTCTTAAAAAGATCATGTTATGTGCATATATAAATACACCACAGGGAACCTCACTTTTATACACGGGTAGAAAGAACCAATCAAATATAAATAAAGAGAGAAGCAAAAGGAAGTCTAGTAGAGTAGAGGAAGGGATATAGGAGAATGGAGAGAAAAGGGGAAGCGAAAAGGGAGGATCATGAACTGAAACAGAATTCCATGCATGTTTGAGTTTGTTGGGATGAGTGTAACTACTATGTATAACTATAAAGCCCTAATTTAAAAAAAGAGCAGCTTCTATCAACAGAAACAAGAGTGCAGCATATTTGATTGACCAACAGAAGAGGTTTTATGAGAGAAATACAGAAAAATCCAAAAGCAAGGAAGGTCACAACAGGATAACATGTACCTTAGAAGGTGTACCCCATTTCAACTGGCCTTGTAACTTCAAAAGACTATACGAGAATCTAGGGGAGCCATGGTCCAATCACAGAGAAGAAGCTCAGATTTCAGGTTTTAAACAACCGGTGTAGTTGTAATGATACACTTTGATCTTCCACTCATTTAAACATTGCCAACTATTTAGTATGTTCAGCTCCTTAAAGCTACCTAGCACACACTCCTTGCTGCTAAGACCATTAATATTGAATTACTATTCTTTCCTCAATAACAGAAATTTCAGGGCTGGAGCGGTGGCTTGGTGGTTACAGCACTTGCCCAGCATGCACAAGTACACAGGTTCAAACCCCAGGACCCACATACACAACTCAGTGTCAGAGCAACAAAAGCCATGTGAAAAACTCAATAAAAATTAATTCTGTCTGCCTGTCTCTCTCTCTCACTGTCCTTCTCTCTTTAAAAAAAAAATAATAATAGAAATTTCAATTCTTAGCTGGGAAAGAACTAGGAATATATCTATCTATATAAAGAACAAAGATTACATTTCCGCATATGTCTTTCAGGGAGGTAAGATCATGTGACTAAGTTTTGGCTGATAGCATATAGGCAAACATGTCATTCATGTATGTTGTCTAGTAAGTATTTTTCAAAAGAAAAGGTTCACCTGTCATTTTATTCTTCCTTCTGACTAAAATGGGGATGTCATGGTTATAATTCAAGCAGTCATCTTTAACCATGAGGTAGAAGCAGTATATTGAAGGAGGAATAACAACAAAATAGAAGGACCTGGGTTTCTAATTTTTATGTAACATCATCAAAATTCCTTACTGCTTATCTTCTGTCTTTACTTATACAAGATAGAAATATACTTTAACTTGTCTAGTTGCTGGTATTTTGAATTTATATCACTAAGAAACAAATATTATCATAACCAATCACCCACGACTACAACCATCTACAAGACACAGCAAGGGGTCTCTGGCTATCCCTGATGTCAAACCCTTATTACCTCCAAATTGCTCACATGATTTAGCACAGTTTTTCAGAAGCAACCTTCTACTGTCTCTTTTTCAGTGAGATTTTTTTTTTGTAAGTGAGAAATTTCCATGCCTTCTCCCAAACCAAAGGCAAGTTCTCTATTATATGTGGCTACATAGGGGCTCATCATCCAAAAGATTGCTTAATCACCTATTTTGCCATAAAATTATATAAAGAGATCTACACCTTTACAGTTGTGATACAATGGATTATCAAGGAACATGACAATACCTGGAACTTTAAATCAGGGAGCAATGATAGGCTAACACATAAAAGGCAGTCCTCTGATAAAATGAAAGTTTAAAGCCAGAGTATACCAAGGCAATAAGTGCCATTCCCATCAAAGATTATCTACTGTGTTCAGTTTTGACTGGTGAACAAATGTGAGAGCACAATTAGTGTGAAGAAATAATATTGTAGTCTTCCAGAGTATAAGTGCTGGCTTTCATCTGAGCATATCTTATTGGGTTTTATAGCAGAGTCATATATGGTTTAATGGCAGAAAAATGGTCACTTGGTAAAACAGCAAGTAACAACGGATGGGTCCCTTTCCATAAACACTCTCCTCTGAATAGGGTACACATGGGCACACCTACAGTCCACACAAATATATGATCTAAAAATTCAAGTGCCCAAAGAGCAAGCTTTTGAATAAGCTGTTTCTATCATTTTCCTCAATGAAATAAAAACGAGATGTAATTCTTAAGAGGTGGTCCATTGTAAGATACCGAAGTACCTGTCTATTGAAATACAATATCTATTAGTATAATAATGGTCTTTAAAAATTGGTCTTATACCTCTTGATTCTTTTGATTGTTTCCTTGGCAGTACAGAAGCTTTTTAGCTTCATGGCATCCCATTCACTGATTTTTGACTTTACTTCCTTCACTTTTGGAGACATGTTGAGAAAGTCTTTGCCTACTCCCAAATGCTGAAGTGTTGGACCTAATTTGTGTTCTATCAGTTGCAAGGTAGCTGGTTTAATTCCTAGCTCCTTGATCCATTTTGATTTGATTCTTGTGCAAGGAGAAAGATATGGGTCTAATTTCAACTTTCTGCAAGTGGATGACCAGTTTGTCCAGCACCATTTGTTGAAGAGGCTGTCACTTCTCCATGTAATATTTTGTCCCCCTTTGTCAAAAATCAGGTGTTTAAAGATTTGAGGATTTGTTTCGGGGTCTTCTATTCTATTCCATTGGTCTTCTTTCCTATCTGGTATCCTTCTTATTCTACTGCTACCAGTACCATGCTGTCTTTGTTACTATGGCTCTATAGTATAGTTTTAGATCTGGAATGGCAAAACCACCTGTTTCATCTTTCTTGCTCAGTAGTGTTTTGGCAATTCTTGGTTTGTTATTGTTCCAAATGAATTTGAGAATTGCTTTTTCTATGTCTGTAAAGAACGACATAGGTATCTTTATAGGGATAGCATTAAATCTATATAAAGCTTTCAGTAGATTGGCCATTTTTATTATATTAATTCTGCCTATCCAAGAGCATGGGACATTTTTCCATCTTCTTAGGTCATCTTGGATTTCAATCTTCAATGACCAATAATTTTCATTGTATAGATCTTTGATTTCCTTTGTAAGGTTAATTCCCAAGTATTTTATTTTTTTGAATCTATTTTGAAAGGAACTGAATTCCTGGCTTCTTCTTCAGTCCTATTATTATTAGTATACAGGAAAGCTATTGATTTATGCTTGTTGATCTTATATCCTGCCACTTTGCTAAATCTGTTTGAGTTCAAGCAGTTTACTGATGGAGTTTTTTGGATCTTTTTTTTGTACCAGCTGCAGACTGGTACAAAGCAATATGGAGAATCCTTAAGAAATTAGGGATGAGTCCACCATATGACCCTGCTATTCCACTCCTGGGTATCTTTCCAGGGGACTTAGAATCAGCACATTACAGTGACACAGCAATATCGATGTTCATAGCAGCACAATTTACTATTGCTAGGCTATGGAAACAACCCCGATGTCCCTCACTGGAAGAATGGATCCAAAAACTGTGGTACATTTATACCA
>PVKS010049041.1:0-12150 GCA_004027875.1 Aplodontia rufa | reverse complement strand
ACTAAGTGTTAAGTCCTGGCCTATTAAACTCATATTTCTTTTATGTTACAATTCTCTCTTTTTTCAATCCACTTTTCACTTGGATAAGGTATTTCCAATTAGAAGGAAAGAATCTAGGAAATGATCCTGGCACCTTCATTTGAACAATGAGAACAAGAATTCACAATGACGGCTGAAAAATAGACTTTCTATAATTGTGGCCTAACCATTTTTATCAGTAGGATCATTTGGGTCACTTACAATATAGAGGGCTGGGCTTCAGTTCCAGGTGTACTGAATCTGTCTCTGAGGAATGTAGCCCAGTAATCAACATTCTAACAAACACTACAGTTGAACCTGCATGCACTCACAATTGAGAAACAATGCTTAAAATAATTATGTTCCATAGTTAAAGAACTTGTGATCTATATGTTAGAGTTCTGCCTTAGGCAGAGTAAAGGCAGGGGAAAGAAAGTAGTATGTAGTCCATTTGGGATATTCTTGGAAAGCTGAGAATGTATCCAGTGGTGGTTTATTTAGCTATCCTATTATCAATCACAGGAGATTAGTATTCTCACCTGTATGTGAATACCTCGGATTGTACTTTGCAGGTTTACAATAGTGTGTTCTCTGATTACTGTATTAGAAAACTGAACCCAATAAGCAAGTGACATGTGACATTAACTGAATTACGATTGGGCTGGTTAGAATGTAACATTCAGCAAAGAGCCAGTAACTGTTAACTCAATAAAACATTAGCTATTTCCAGAAAATCATTAAGACATTTAACAAGTCATTGTGAAATGATATAAAGAATCCCTTTTCATTCAGATTTGGAAAATTATTTCTCTGTTTTCTATTTATCTGGATTTCTTGTACCAAGCAGTAGTAGCAGTTCTTAAATCCACATTTGGATTTCTCCTGACCTGGATGGTTATGAGGAGGCCATGGAGGAAGCTTTCAAAAGTAAATATAGTCGAATTTAATTTCAAACCAGATCCTATTGACAATTTTATGGAAGTATCCTTGTTGGAATGTAGCTACTCTGAAAAAATGTTTAATAAAGTTTGCTATCAAAATAAATAAAAATCCGTACATCTTATTTATTTATAGAAGAACGATCCCAGGGCCCACACTGCTACACAGAGCTTAACCCTAGCAATGCGAATGAGAAGAGAAGGCAATAAAGGAAGATTTTGAAGCTGCCACCTCCACTGGGCATCAAAGGGATATTGGGACAGCCTAGGGACTCCAAGGAGAAGGTGGTTGTAGCAGGAAAACATAAAAAAACTATTGATAAAAATAAAGTGGTTTTCTATTTCTGTTGGCCTCTACTAAGCTTTGCCTTCTATCTTTTAAATCTTATTTCATAATCATTTCTCAGACTTCAGTTTATTAGAGTTAAGAATAATTTTTCAGCTGTATATTTAGAATTGCATTCATATGCTACAGTAAAAAGCCTTTTAGTATTCATATCTGTACTGATGATAGGATTTGCTTCTGGCAGTTTTTCTCATGGGAGAAATTTAAAGTAATAAATAATCTTATGGAATAAGTACAGTCTAAAGGGCATGAGTTTTGGAATCAGACATATTGGGTCTCAAATCTCCGTTTTGCCACTTGCTTTCTGAGAGACCTTGCCAAATGATTTACTCTTTCCAAGTCTCTGTTTCCTTATTTGTAATATATGTATCACTGTACCTGAGCTATCAGGGTTATGATGAGAATTCAACAAGCTAACTGAATGTAAAGCATCCAGTATAGTGCTTGGGGCAAAGTGCACTCCACAAGTGGTATATATTATCATATTACAGGGCAAGTTACCTGAGATTAGGGGATATCAACAACTCTGCCTATGCTACTAGAAAATAATATATATTAATATAGGGCATTTAACATTCAATAAATATCAGTTATTAATTCTATCTTGATCCTCATTAGTAGTGGACCAAATGTAGTTAGGATCAATTGATTCTAACATCATGAAATAGATGAATGAGTGTCATTAAGAACAAACCTTACTTTGTTTAATGAAATATAATAGCCTGTTTGAACTCTGATTAAGATACACTATACATATATTAAAATTAATGGGGAGAATTCAGGTTAAATGACTTACATGTCTTTAATGTTTTGGAAATTTACTTGAATTTTCTTTAAATGGAACAGTAGGAGAAATGTTTCTGTTGTTTTTTATCTTAAAAAGACAACAAAAGGTAAAGAAACTTACTTGCATAAGCAAAAAGCAAATATAGAAACTGGCTCTCAGTTGTTAGGTTCTTTGCAGGGTGAACTAAGGTACAGGAAGACGCTCCAAATATATTTCTAGGGCTATTGATTTTTGAAAGGTTAAACACTTTCAATATGTTGATGGGTTAAAAAATAGGAAGAGAAAAATTTTGTCACATAGATTTCAAATCTTCTAATGTCTTAAGAGAACTCAGCCTCTCATAATTAAAAAATCAGGCCTGGATAGAAATATATTAAAGTTTCATGCATTGAACTTGCCACACTGAGTCCAATGAGTAGTAAAATAGTGAAGTGACTTACAATATATATATATATATATACATAAATATATATATACATACATGCATATATATATGTATATATTTTCTGATTTAACAAACACTGTTTTGTTAGATGTAAGATCAGTGGAGATTTTCTCTAGGGGAAAATCATCGGTACAATTTTATTGCCTTTCTTAGTACTTTAGAGGAAAGTTTTAAATAATTGTATGGCTGGAATGCCATTTTGTACTCACTGAAAGTCTTCAGCATCAAGTAAAAAATAGAACATAATTGTTATAAAGAGCATATGGTATATCTATTAACAGTCAACACATCTTCCTAAACATATGGCTGAACAGGTTAACTAAAGGATAAAGTGGTGAGATTTGTATAGAAAACTGACAGCTGTAAAATATTTTTCTTCTTTTAAAAGACATGTGTTTTAGGAAAATTCACACAGTACTATACAGTGTCTATCAGTTGTTTACCCTCAGGACTCTACAACTGCTAAAGAGCTCAGCTTTATTCACACAAGGGTCATGGGGAATGAATTTAACAAAAAATGACAGCAGAGTGAGATATCTCTGACTAAGGTGACAGTGAATAAGAGTGTATGTAGGCATTGTATTAAAAAAAGAACATGTTTTAAAAGGCCCTGAACACATTGAAAAAGCCATTGTGATTATTTTCAAACTACAAAATTCTAAAAGGACTTTGAATGACTCCAGTTATTATCCTTAATATACTTCTCTAAACACTCTTATGTTGTATTTTGAAGTCTTAATGGTTCTAGAATCAGTTGTTCTAAAGAACTGTATTGATGCCAGTTTGTCTATCTTAAAAGGTATTATTTGCATTTTCTTTTATTATAGAACTCGAAATAACAGGGCTTCTCTTGCTTATTCCCTTCTTCACTGAAGTTGTTCACCTTTGTAGCCTTAGATAATTATTCCTGTTGAGAACATGTTTAAAAGATGCATGCAGTAAGTATCCTGGAATAGCAGCAAATAACTGACAATTTTTAAAATCTTAATCAGCATTTCAACAACATCAGTGATAACAATAATATCAACTTTTCTCATGGTGACATATTTTGAATAATGACTTTAAGGTAGAATGAGCACAAAGCTTAAAAAGCACCTGCTTGTCTTTCACTACTTGTGTCTTCTAGAATTATACTGTAAATTCGAATTATAGCCAAAACAGCTTACCAATTGCTGTAGTTAACACAAATACTTGCTCCACCTTTTTTCCATCATTGTAAAATGCCAGATACCAAGGCCCTTGGTCCATGTACTCTATGAAACCTGTCTCCTGAAGTGAGGTTAAGATCAGATTCCGAGGGGAGTGCTGGGTATCATCAGAGCCCTTGGAGTCCTGCTTGACCAGTTGTTTGCCATCCATTAATTTTACAAAATCAAACTGGAACAAATACAAATACAAATATGAGTACTAGATTTACTTCTACACTGATAAGCATTTTTAACTTCACTTGACCTATTCCATATTTATTTGCTTCGGAGGTGAGCAAAGTGAAAGACAAGGATGTTAATTCTTAAGTTATGTAAACTCAAAAGCACATTATTAATTCTGAAAAAAATCCTCACTATATTTATAAATGTTATAAACCGTTCAGATTTGGAACATTCAAAATAATTGCTTAAAAGCCATAAACGAAGAAATAGAAAAGTCTTTAGTATTACGCAAGAGAGTCTTGACATTTTGCTAAAGTGTTTGATAGAAGATACTTGAACACATATTCTGCTCGAAAATGTTTCTGTGACCTTCTCTACAAATTAAAACAGTTTTATGGTTTTTAAAACAAATAAGTGAACAGTCAAAAAATTCAGAACATTCATCATAACTTACTGCCATTGTGGTAACACCTTTAAAATATTCATAGCAAATCCCTTCCCTGCCCTAACAGTGCAAAAATATGGACACATGTTTCTTTGAACATTTAGTTTTTTAAGAGTCATCACTGCATAGCATTCTCATTCTCTGCCTATTCTGGCCAAGAAGGTAAGCTTTTTGTCTTTAGTCACATCTGCTAGAAAAAAGCAAGGCTTAGATTTTGATTCTTTTTGCTACTTCTTAGATGGAGCAGGGCTCCAAATGGACTAATGGAGGGAGAGAAGAAATAAGGGAAAGAAAATAAGAGAAATGAGGAAAACTATGTAAACTACAGAGGTTTTACATATGTGAGTTATTATTAATAGAAAAGAAGCATATCTACTTATAAGACAAAAATCAACCCTTTTGACTCATTTCCCACTACCTTTTGATTGATGTGTATTCCTTCACTGGGGTAAAGGGACAAGGATGTATGAACCAGTGAAGGAAGTGAGGACACTAAAGTAAGTAACATGAGAGGCCTGGGAAGCTCATGATTGCACTGTTCCAGGAAGCAAAGGTCAAATTTAAGAATATTTTCTTAACTCTCTTTTCTGAATTTGGCCTGCTAGATGCTATTCCTTATTTCTCCATGCATTTTTAATTTTCCTTGAGTGTGAATATCCTGCTTATTTCTTTGTAAAATTTTCTGCCCCCACCTTTGATACTTTCCCACTTCAAAAATCACAACCTCTAAATTTCTCAACCTACCACCCTCTAAAAGGGTTCAAAAAAATACCTGAGTGTGTGTAGGTGGAATGTTTCTTCTGCCATAAATTCCCAGCAGAGAGTCCTTGGCTAATGAAATATTGAATTTCAGGTATATAGGATGGTGGATAGTAATCTGGAAACGCCAGAATAAGCCAGGTGGAATGGTTTGCATGACCTGTGCGCCAATGTCAACTTCTCCAGTATCAATCGCTCGTCCCTTCTGAAACACTGGTTTAGAAGGTAAAGAAAATTTCATACATATTAATCTTAATTTATAATGCAATGGTTTCTATCATTTCAGTAAAGGGCATATAAAAACAACTTATTCAGCTTTTTCTTCATCCCGACTTTCCCCATCTTTCAACACCTTGCCTAAACTAAACATTTTCTAAGGAGCCTTCCCTTGCTAACCACCATATCAGTCTACCTTCTGTTAAACTCCTATTGCATTTATTTCAATCAACTTGATTCATTTTAACTGTTATTTACCAAGTGTTGTCTTAGTAGCTGCAATAGTTACAAAGATGAATAAGAAGCAGTTGTTTTTGTCAAGGATCTTTGAAAATAGCAGATGAAATAGGACAAATACACAAATAACCACATGGTAAAGGAAAATAAATGCTCTGGGAATTCGAAGGATAAAAAGTATTTGGCTAAGGGATACTTCTCAATCCTATTTCGATTCCCTTTGTTGTCTTTTATTTGTTCTTAGCATCTATCACTATCTGAGAAGCCATATATTTTACTTCTTTATTGTTTATTACCAGTTTTCCCATAAAGAATGTAAGCTCTAGGAAGGACAGGAATGTTGCTGCTTTGTTCATTGATTTATTCCCAGTGCATAGAAGAATGGAGGTAAATGTAGGCCAAGAATGTATGTGATAAATATTGATTTAATGAGTAAATGAATGATAGTAGAATTATTGTGGTGACACTGAAGATGAGCCTTAGAGGAAGTAAAGGATTTCAACACAGCTATTGGGAAGGGTGTTAGAACACCAGGGACAGGAAAGAGAAAAGAATAGGGAAACTGTAAAGCTAAGGTGTAGAGTATGTGTATAAACAGGGGAATAGTTGGAAATAGAACTGGAGGGGAAAATGATATCATATTCTATAAGACTTCAATGCCAGTTGAATGAATTTAGTGAGGGATGGAAAGCCATTAAAGGTTTTTAAGAAGAGAGAAGGGCTGTGGATATAGCTCAGGTGTAGACTGCTTGGCTAACACCCATGTGGCCCTGTGTTTGACACACAACACTGAAAAAAAAGAGGTTAGGGTACATTAGATAGACTAATTTGAGGCAGATGGTAGAATGAATTAGACAAGGGAGATACAAGAATAATATGGGATTTATACTGCAATGATTCAGGTGAAATGACATGCAGATCTAAATGTAGTGTCAACCCAAACAGCTCATGTAGAAAAGATACATTTCCAGTGAAAAATAATTTCGTGTGAATGGAAAGAAGGAGTGAATGAGAGAAAATGCAAAGGAAAATTCTATAGCACAGCTCCTCAAACTTTAATTTATATAAGAAAGAGGGTTGTGGTTAAAATACAAATTCAGGTTCAGTTCTTTTAAGTTCCCAAATGATGCTCATGTTGTATGGTCCATAGTTCAGATCATGAGAAGCAAAGTTCTTGAGGACTTTAGGTGTTAAGGCTGATGAAGTGTCAGAACTCCATGGTTCTGATTTTGGATGATTTAAACAGTGCTAATAACAAAAATAAGAAACCCAGAAGGAGTTGTTCTGTGAGCGAAGTTGTTAACTTTGGACAATCAGAGCTTTATTATTTATTGTCATATTTTCTAATTATTTCGGATGTGCTAGTTTAATATGCATTTCTGTGGAATTCTTTCTCATCCGGTAGTGTGGAGGGAAGGGATACAAAGAGAGAAAAGGGAATTAGTTTGTCTTGATTTTAAACAAGGAGGATTAAACCTCAGGAGGGAAAGTTCAATTTGGCCTCATTTCATACTGCCTTTATATTTTTCAGCCATCAACTCTGTCTCCACACCAAACAGTTTAAAAACACACTTGGTCTCTGTCCTTTGTGTTCACCCGCTATAAAATTAACAGCCCATTAAGAAACACACCTGCAGTGGTTTTATTCAGAGGCCAATGCCTTGTAGCTTTTAACTCCCTAAAATACTTCCATTATTGCTTTTTGTGTTAAGGCCAAGAGTAATAACTATTTTAAGAACGTTCACTGTTAACTGTTAATAATAGATTTCAAATGCAATTTTGAACATAATTATGTATTACAGGACACATAATTTTGTGGAATTGACATTTATAATAAAATACACCCTTTGAGATAATAAATGGCCAACTGAGGACTTTATTTTTTCACTGAAAGTTACATTTTTCCATTTCAGAGACAGTAATTTGGTTCCCAAAGGGTTGATTAAGCATTTAACTGTTAAGGTCTTAGAATTTATAAATGTCTTCAATGAGCAGATGATTAACATACCAAATTTATGTGGACACTTCTGTTCTCCACTAACTGTTCAGTTTACTCAACAGTTCTTTCATTAAAGGCTTTATCACTTCTTAAAATGCATCTTTTGGTCATGCAAGCTATTATAAAACTAAAATAATGACAAATGTTCTAGGGTCAACAAATACTGGTTTTTAGGTGCTAAAACAGCCTTTAATGAACAGATGTAGTTTTTTAAATTCTAGTAAAACTGGTTGATGGAGATTAACCTTCATATATCAGCTTCACCAAATGTTACACCAACTCCTTCTGCAATTTATGGCATCATATATTACAAAATGAGGCTACATAAATATTATTCATTCAATCAAAAGAAACTCATGAAGTTGTGCTGTTGGTGTTTCCTCATTATTAGCATTACTGCATATCCATAGTACATCTGCATAGGTAATTTATGAAAATAATTTTACAGGAAGTTGGTCTTCCCCTTTGAGATCTCACATTGTATTTAAGATGAGATAAGTGAAGAGAGATAACCATATATTAATGAATATGTGGACCATGGTTTAAATAATGATAGGAAAGCAAGCTAGTTGCAGCAGTTTAGTATTAGAGAATATGTGCAGATGGAAAATTTCTTAGTCTCTAAACTTTCAGAGCTTTGTTCATCAGAAAGGAAGATATCTCTTAGTAATCTACATCGCTAAATAGCCTGCTCCATTTTATCAACTAACAAATAAGTTATGGATTACAATATAGTGATTATGCACTCATTTATTATTTCAACTTTCTTATTGTAGCTCAAAGATGGAGAAAACTAAAGAGAAGGAAATTATACACAGGAGAACTACAAAATGTGATTCTGAAAAGATATTCTGCATTAATATAGGTAAGTGAAATACATCCAGCCAAACTTAACATGAACTGTGATCCTTTGCAAATAGTAGTAAAATATGAAGGTACAGTTTGTGTAATATTCATGTTTAATTAATCATTTAATCACTTGTTTTGCTGAAGAATATCAAAAGGTCCAAGAAAACCATATTCTCCAGTAACAGAAAACTTTTCCTTGTACAAATTCAGAATGAAATGCAGAGAGCCACAAATCATATCACACTGTGCAATACTATAGTTATTACAGTTTTATCAATATCCTCCAATTTAGTTTGAGCTAAACACCCTCTTTATAGGGTGCAACACAGGCATCAACTGCTGAGCAGGAAAAGCTAATGGCAGATAGGTTGTGTTGAACGATGGCACACTAAATGATGGTAGCTTAGTTAAAAAAGAAGAGGTCAAGCTTACTGGCCCGTATAAAAGGGGGGACTGTAATTGATGACAGACACTGTGTGAAGTGACTACATCACTTAAATCAACACATCATATATCTAGACTGAGACACACCTTAATAGTAATCACAAAATGATTATTAGTAACATTGTCCATATAAAATAGGGGGTAAATAACTATATTTTGGATATATACATGTATTTATTTTATCTACTTAATATAGCTATATAGGCTTCATTCGATGATTCTATGCAAAGCTCAATTAAACATTGTTAGAATATACTGACATGTGATTATTAAAAAGTATCCACAATTAGTTTTTCATATAAAATAAGTAGGTTAAAGGCTGTGCTATTGCCTATAGCAGCAATGTGAGTAGTCTTTTAGAGACATTTGTAAATTCCATGAGAAATATCTAACTATGCTATCCAAAGAGAAGTAAAAGAAACATGCATTAAGAGCATATTTATTCTTCATTTCATCCTATAGCACGTTCAAAATCTTGAAAAGGCATTAGCATGGTCTTCAGCTGAATTAGTCCTAGTGTATGTCTCATGATTTAAATACCATCTTAATAGTCCTTCAAATATAATATTAGTTTTACAGTTAACAAGTTTTCCTAAAATTTAGAATATCAGTTCTTGGAGCAAAATGGGGAAGTGAACCCAACCCGTGTTCCCTGTGATCAAAAGCTATGAAGAGATTAAAACAAAACAGCATAAGTCTACCATTTCCATCTATGTAACCTCATACAATTTTCCTTATATGAACTACTGAAGAGAAATATGTATTCAACTCTCAGTTCTTCAGGGGAAATTATCTATTATATATCAAGAATATGTTTTACATTCATTATATAACCCAAAAGAAGTCAAGAGGAAGAAAATGAAGAACAAACCTTGCATGTTATGGGCACTTATTTAATAACTATTTGGATGAATTAATAAAATAGTAATGTTGCTAAATTATTTTATTCATTGTAACTTTGAGAATCTATTTTGTCATTTCAGTGCAAGGTTTGGAGGGAGGAAGAACTGAAAGCATCTACACTCATAGATCTTTGGGAACTCACTGTGAATAAAATATGAAGGTCTATCAGTTGATGAATGCATAAATAAAATGTGGTATACCCATTCAATTGTTACTCATCCATAAATGAAGGAATGAAGTATTGATAATGTACAACATTCATTAACCTTAAAAACAAATAAGTGAAAGAAATTAGATCCAAAACATTATGTATTATATGATTCTATTTATATAAAATGTGAAAATATGCGAATCTAAAGACACAACAAGTAAATTAGTGATTTCCAGGGCTTTGGGGGGAGGTGGGAATGTTAGGATATAATGCAAGGTTTATTTTTGGTATGATGAAAATGCTCTAGAATTAAGTGGTAGTGATTGCTAAACAACTCTGTGAATAAACCAAAAATTACAGAGTTGTGCATTGTAAAATCAATGAACTGTATATTATTGACAAACTAAATCTCAACAAATTTATTAATTAAATGCTCAGTGAGTAGATGTGAGTGCCCTGTCCTTTGGACACTTAGCTTAAGTTAAAGAAGGGGGAACTATATATACAGGACTATGATTAGTCCTCCTGCTAACATCCCAAAGTCCAGAATGATACAAACCTAACAATTTACATATCTATACAATAGCATTTAGTATTGTACGAAATATAGAAAATGGTCATCCCTGATGTTTACTCCCAATCACACATTTTAAAAAGGACTGGCCATGGAATAGTTCAACTTCTAGGTAGCAAGTGGCATTCTAAAGCCACGTAGAGGTATCTTAGATCCCTTGTGACAATACATTATAGTTTATATGAATATGTGTGAGTATGACATGTCAGTGTATGCTTTTTGAGTCAATTTTACTTTTAATCTGGCTTTTTTTCCCTTCACTTAGTTGTGTGTATGGTTCTGGGGATCAAGCCTTGGTCCTCACACTTGCCAGGCAAGCACTCTACCACTGAGTCACCTCTCCTGCCCTCAATTTATGTTTTTTTTAATAAAGAGAGAGGAGGAAAAGGGAGAGAGAGAGAGGGAGAAACAATTTTATTTAGCTTTTTATGTGGCTTTTGTTGCTTTGAGAGTTTGCTGTGTACGTGATGCTGGGGTTTGAACCTGCGTACTTGCGCATACCAGGCAAGCACCATGACCGCTGAGCCATCACTCCAGCCCCTCAATTTATGCTTTTTAACCATATTTTTATAATGAGGGAATCACAAAACTCCTTGTTCTTGGCCTTCTTCCAGACAGAGAAGCAGCTGGCATAAGCACCAGTTTAGGTTGCATATTGTTACACCCTTTGATGTCTACCTTTTAAGAACCTAGAAAAATCTTCGATAATATCAAATTAAATCTTCTCCAACACAAAACTCATTGCAGAGAGTAACAATAACCATATTGATAAAAATACATGCTAACATTTATTGAATACTTACTGTGTCCTCTTTTTGAGGGTATATATAGTCTCTTTCATACTCAGTATGTCATACTATTTGATGTCCTAGTTTATTTCTGAGGCTTATCTCTCTACTTTTCTTCTGCTTTCTCTGTGACTTTGGTCACTTCCCAATCTCCTTTCTTACTAGCATCCTCACTATCTCCCTCTGTACTAGCTTTTTATTCTTTGTCTTCCAACAAGCACAAATCTTTCTTCTTTTCAAAAAATTAATAAAATAACCAAACTTCCCCTTTTCTAGTTATAATTCTATTTATTTCTTTCCTTTCCTTGGCAAACTGCCTCCATCTAGTACCTCTATTGCTTAATTATGCAGTTATCTCTTAGACTATTACCGTCTGCATTTTCTCCTTATCACTCTATTATTTCATTCTCCTAAAGGTCACCAGGACTGATCTTTCTTGTTTCCCAAACTTTAGCCAAATTACTTGTAAGAAAACAGTCAACTTTTCATCTTTTATACCTTTAAGTCCCTATCTTATTTTTATCTCTGTACAACAGTTGGTTGCGTGTTATTTTGCATTGTATACATATGTGTGTCTCTTACAATTCTCATATTTAATAGGTATCTTCTGAAAGTCAAACTGTGCCTTCTGCTTCATTTGTTAACTTTCTACTGTATTTAGTACAGTTAAATTATCAAGTTGGTTAATATACTGTGAAAGATCATGAATTTCTGAATAGTAAAATTTTCATTTTTCTTGTCGTGATTATTTTAATGTAGAGTTTGACAAGGTTAGGCATGCCTTTGTCAACCCAACTTTTTACTTTTATTCTTCCCTCTCCCACGGGAAGGTGGTATCTGAGAGTATTTCTGGTTAAGACACCTTTGGGAGGACATACAAT
>PVKS010049040.1:0-12150 GCA_004027875.1 Aplodontia rufa | reverse complement strand
AGATTGGGATACTTCACTTAGCATAATTCTTTCCATCTCCATCCATTTGATATCAAAAGCCATAATATCATCTTCTCTAATGGCCGAGTAGTATTCCATTGTATATATGTACCAAAGCTTTTGTATCCACTCGTCAATTGAGGGGCATCTGGGTTGGTTCCGTAGTCTAGCTATAGTAAATTGAGCTGCTATAAACATTGATGAAGCCACATCGCTATAATACGCTGATTCTAACTCTTTTGGGAAAATACCCAGGAGTGGGATAGCTGGGTCATAAGGTGGTTCCAGCCCTAATTTTTTGAGGAGTCTCCACACTGCTTTCCACCTCTTAATACCAGTTGAGGATTAGATTTCAACACCATGAATCTGAGAACAGTCAGCCCACGGCAAAACAGTTTCCCAAGTTCCCCTGTTGTTGACAAGCAGCTGTCCTCTGATGGTGGTTTAGGACAAAGAGATCTGACCCTGGCCAGCACAGAAGCTTGGGTCTTCCTGGACACTCTTTCCCATTCTGGCCTGGCCTGATTCCTAGGTGGCTTTTGTAGGTGGGTGCTGCCCAAACTCACCTGTGCACCAAGTTCCAGAGGCACAAATCCAACTTGAGGAGCCAGAATGGTTTCAGTACTGGGTGTCTCCAGAGAAGTTCAAAGAGACCTTGCCACATGGGCCCAAGATGTCCTCTTGGCCCCTTGGAGGGATAGGGCTTCCGGCTTTGACTCCATGAAGGTGGAAGGTGACCAGGTGTGATGAGAGGGAGCGCCCCCTGGTGGTGAAGGTCAAGCATTAAAAACAGGGTCCTAGCGCAGGTGCTGTATCCACTCTGCACAAGGCTGTGGGCCTGCTCCCCAAATTTGGTCACTGCTCCTTTTTTGTTTTTGAGACAGGGTCTCAAATTTGCAATCCTCCTGCTTCAGCCTCCCAAGCAGCTGGGATTACGGGTGTGCACCACCATACCTGGCGGTCACTGCTCCTTTACATAAGACCAGAGACCACAAATTAAAGATCTATAGCTTCTGATGTATTTGACTAGTTCAGATTAAAGAAAAATTATATTTCTTACCAATATTTAAATATCCTATTTGGCATAAAAATCAAGATATGTGATTTCTCTTGGAAATCATAAGCTCTGACAACAGTGAGCTGGGGCTCCTGGGTGGCTACCGTTGGCTATACAGCAGTTTGCAGAATAAATAAAAATCTCTGTCCTTATGGTGCTCATGATCTGATGGGGGTATAGGCACTTGTATTCTGATGCATGTGGAGGCTGACAAGTCACACACATATGGGAAATCAGGTAATATGGGTTTCATAGACTACTTAAAGGATATTGGCTTCTACTCCGAGTGGATGGCAGGCCACTGCAGGGTTTCCAGGAAGCCAGGATGGTTATCTCATTTACCGTGTACCCGGTCAAGGGCAAGGGCAGAACTGGGGAGGTGGGAAGGGGTCATTAGGAGGCTGTTGTTCTAATTCAGGTGGGAGATGAGGGCACTTGTACTAGGATGGTGTTGGTAGAGATGATCAGAAGTGGTTGCTGCCACAAAAGATTAACCCCCTCTCATATGCACAAACAATCCTCCCTCCCCCATTTCTCCTGACATTGCTCCAACCCAGGCAGTGGACTCTGAGCTGTGGCCCCTTCAGCTGTAGTCTGAGCCATCATTCACTAGAATGAATGCTTCTCCCTTAGACTCTCCACAAAGGGGTTACCTCCCCTACCCGTGTTCTGCAATCTCAGGAGGTCATCTGCCAGGACCCAGAATGCCAGCTGTGTCCCCTCAACATTTAGAAGACGCAAGAAAATGGGCGACCTCAGTGGGATTGACAGAGAGCTCACCATCTCGTTAAAATGACCCCGTCATTCAGTGTGATTGACAGAGAGCTCACCATCTTGTTAAAATGACTCCGTCATTCAGTGTTGCTAGTGAGTCAGGCCTCCCAAAGTTCTCTAGCATTTTCTATATAGTATTCATTTTCCTTAGAATGCAGTTGGCCCTTCTTATCCATGAGGGACATGCTCTAAGACCTTCAGAGGATGCCTGAAACCAAGGAGAGTATGGAATTCTACATATGTTTTTCCTCCTCCTTCTCCTCTCCCTCTCCTCTTTCCCTTGCTTCGCTTCCTCCTCTTTCTTCCTCCTCCCTCCTCCCTCCTTTTCTTTTTCTTTCTCTTTCTTTTTTTGGGTGTTGGAAATCAAACCTAGGCCCTTGTGGGTGCTAAGTATGTGCTGTGCCACTGACTCCTACCCTCAGCCTTTCTATTCCTTCTTACTTTTACAACTTGGCTGCCTTAGTATACGATTTTTTGTTTCCTTATTAAGTCAAGAATTACTACCTTTTTACCTAAAGCAATAACTTTATAGCTTTTCTTTGGCATATAAAAATTATTAGCATCACTGCTCTTGTGCTTTGGAGCTATTATTGAGTACAATAAAGATTACTTGAACGCAGCACTGTGATACAATGACTGCTGTCTTCTCTGTCACCAAGATGGCTATTAAGTGATCACGAGTAGGTAACCTATAAAGTGATCACGAGTAGGTAACCTATAAAGTGATCACGGGTAGGTAACATATACCGTGTGGATACGCTGGACAAAGGGATGAGTCATTTCCTGGGTGGGATGATGGAGTGGAATGAGTGAGATTTCATCATGCTAATTAGAGTGGTACATAATTTAAAACTTGTGAATTGTCTATTTCATAATTAAACAATTAAACATTCTTTATTCCTTCAATTGGCATTAAAATGGAATTTTCAATTTAACACTTTCATTCCACAGTTGACTGGAAAACCGAAACTTCAGAACATGAAACTCTGGGCAAGAGGCAGTACTAATACTTCCCTGTACCTGTGAACTCGGACACGGTTCATGTCTGTTTTGAGCTTAGACAGAGACCCTTTCTTGATCCAGAGGCCCTTGCTCCCCATCAGGAGGCGGCTCCAAATCCATCTTACACAGGACTGGAACTGGGGTACAAACTTTCAGGAGACACTCTCAGGGTTGTGCAAATATAGGGTGACTTCTGAGTGTCCTTTTACATTCTGCACCCTGGGATCCTCCCTCATCTCACCCAAGTCCAGCCCTGGCTGTAGACAGAGGAAAGTGGGAACGCTGAGCTGGGGACTTCGTGTTCTCAGCCCCTTGCCAGTGCGTGCTGAGTTGGAGTGACCCCACCAGAGGCTCTGCATGAGATTTTGGAGGAGAGGAGAGCAGAAGCCATCCTTGTGCATCAGCACTGAACTCACACAGCAGCGACATTCATCACCCTTTGGATGTCCTTGGCAGGTGCAGCCTGCTGCCCACGATGCCCACATGCCATCCTCTCCCTACATGGCCTTCCTGACCTCCACTGCCGAAGCCTTTATTGACCACGAATCAACTTTTTGGTGACCTGGAGTGGCTTTTTACTTTCCAGGCTGAGCCCTGATTGACCCACTCCACCAGTTTCCCCATGAGACTCCCATGAACCTTGATCTTACCCATCTTCACAAACAAGCAATGTCTGCCCACCAGCCACCCCTGCACTCTGTCACCGGTGCCCAGGCTCCCTGGCCTTCCTCTGGTGTCTCTGCCTGGTGCAGGACACTTAATCCCCCTTCTCAAGTGGATTCCTTGGGAGAGCCTTCTCTGGTCCTGCCTACCTGTTTGTGGGGTCAGCTCTCTGCCCTGCTAAATATTCAAAACTCCATGTCACCCCTGGACAATGTGCCCTAATTTATTTTATTTTTAAAGAAAGAGGGGACAGTGAGAGAGAAAGAGGGAAGCAACTTTTATTTAGTTTTTCATGTGACTTTCATTCCTCGGACATTGTGTTGGTGGTGCTGGGGTTTGAACTCGCGTACTTGCGCATGCCAGGCAAGCACCGCAACCGCTGAGCCACTGCTCCAGCCCCTAATGCATTTTTTTGGTTGCTCAATAATCACTGTTTTTCCGCTCAGTAGATGATGGGATCGGAGAGGGCAGGGATTCTAGTCTACTACTATGTTCCCTGTGCTTGATTCAGCGTCTGACCGTCGTATGAGCTAAATAAGCGATCTGGGAAATGAATGGAAAGCAGGCCCTGGATAAATTATTTCATCAAATTGCATTAAGAAGTTTTATAATTTCTGCTCAGTGACAGGCTGTGTGGGAGAGGTTAAAAATTGAATGATCAATAAATAGATAAGAGGGCAGAATGAAGGCACGTATTCTGGTATGACCACCCTGGTCTCCCCTGTCCCGGGGGCATTTGTTATAATCTAATCTCAACATCCATCAAAGGGTGGAGGCCATGATCCCTTCCTTTGGAATTAGGTGAGGTTTTGGGTTTTTATTTATTTATTTATTTATTTTTATTATTATTATTATTTTTTTTTTGGTATCATTGCTTTTTTTCAGCACTGGGGATTGAATCCAGGGCCTCATGTATGCTAGGCGATGAGCTACATCCCCAGCCCTTCTTATTTTATGTTGAGACAGGTTCTTACTATGTTACCCAGACTGGGATTGAATTTGCAATCCTCCCGCCTCAACTTCTCCCCAAGCAGCTGGTATTACACATGTGAGCCGCCATGCTGCGCTAGGTGAGATTTTGTAGGTGTCTACCCAAGGGTTTAGCAGAAAGATTGTAACAAACCATGCCGCTAGCGCCTTACCCTGTAATACTCCAGCCATGTGAACAGTCTTGCTGCCTTGGAAGCTGCCATGCTGTGAGGAAGCCCATACTCCCCTGCCTGGAGAAGGATGCCTGGTCAGCCTCCATCTGCTACAGCCACTCTGATTTCAATGACACAAGACCACTGGCCAGAACAGCTCAACTAGGACCACCCTACACTTCCAACCCACAGAAGCAATGAGAGATAATAAAATGACTGTTACTGGGGTTCTTTCTTTATTTATTTTTAAATTTTGAGACAGGTTCTCAATAAGTTTCTTAGGGCCTCACTAAGTTTCTGAGGCTGGCTTTGAACTTGTGATCCTCCTGCCTCAGCCTCCTGAGCCTCTTGTATTACAGGCGTGCCCCACCACGCTCGGTAAATGACTGTTGTTGTTTCAATCCACTGAATCTTGGGGTGAGTCATAGCACAGCAAGACAACACTAGAGTAACTTTTGAGATCTAGGAACTCAAAATCTAATTGGAAAGCCAACAGCGAGTGAATTTAACCAAGTTCGTGAGGCAGAGCCTGCTGTCTCTGGGTCACAAAGTCTCAAACCGAAAAGTCCTGTTTATGTGCAAGTACTCACTTTCTCCTTCTTTCCTCTCCATCCTTCCCTACCCCTGCATCCTAATCTCACCTTGACTCTTCGTATCCTTGATTCTCATTCACTACAGGCCTGAGGCTTTCTCAAATTCTCACCCTGATAGAACTTTAAATTAACAAGCTACAGAGTCTCCCCGATCCCACTTGGGATGTGTTGTGGAAAGTGATATCAAGGATGTTTAGATCACAAATCTCTAATCCTGGCCTCTGGATATTGGCAACAGCCATCACATAAATTTTCTAGCAAGAGACACATCAGCGTAATTAAACCAAAGATATCTCAAACTCAGATGCAGGCGAAGAGGGTGTGGCTGAGAGGAGGGTACCGTTCATCCGGCCCTCATCATGAATTCAAGTCGAAGAAGCGAAAAGAAACAAAACGTGGATACTTCCCCAAGCCAGCAGCTGGACCTCACGCCACAACCCCGAAATCACTGCAGCTCCACTCAACATCTGGGAGAGAATAAAAAATAATAAAGATTTAAAAAGAACAGACGCTGGGTAATTACCAATTGAAGGGTGGATCGTGAATATAAATTTTCTGAGAGCCTGAAGACAGAAATATACATTGGCACATGGGTCTTGGGACTGTGAATTTCATCCAGCTGGAGAAACCATGCTTCCTCATTATGACTAATATTTAGATAGTACGTGTCCTTTCTCAGCAATGAACATGATTATGCTCAGGTTGACAGGACCTGAATCAGGGTTACTGAGTTTTTATTTAGTTAACATCCGCAGTGATGTGGAGAAACAGCACCAAAGAACATAGGAAAGAAGGTTGCTTATTTCTTAATTTTTTGAGACAGGGATTTTGCTATGTTGCCCAGGCTGGTTTCAAAGTCACAGATTTAAGTGATCCTTCTGCCTTACCCTCCCAAGAAGCTGAGACGACCGGCATGTGACACCACACCCAGCTAAGATCGCTGCATTTAGAGTTGCTTTAAGACCTGGTTTCACATCCTGTCTCTTCCATTCATTAATTGAGTAAGACTGTGTATTATTTCATCTCCTAAACCTGTGAAAAAAAATCTGTAAATAGAGATAAAACTTACAAAGTTTAGTGAGGTTGAGAATAGATGTCTTCAAAACTCCAGCCACATTGCTTCAGCCCCTTCACCTGTGACATGGGAGCAGCACTGTGTCACACGGTTATGTACGTGTGTTGTAAGGATACTCAAGTTGCTTTTGGTTGAAAATAATACAAAGTGAGACTTACAGTAGCTTAAAAATAATGGGTATTGCTGGGCATGGTGGCACACACCTGTAATCCCAGTGGCTCTGGAGGCTGAGGCAGGAGGATCACGAGTTTGAAGTCAGCCTCAGCAACTTAGCGAGGCCTTTAAGCAATTTGGTGAGACCCTGTCTCAAAATAAAAAAATAAAAAGGGGGGGGGATGTGGCTCAGTGGTTAAGTACCCTGGGTTCAATCCCTATTACAAAAGAGAGAGAGAGAGAGAGAGAGAGAGAGAGAGGAGAGACAGTTATTGAATTGTCCTAGTTAACGGGATGGCAGGAAGTAGGGGGTTCCAGGATAAAGTGAATTCAGATGGTTCTTCCTTCATGCTAACAAGATGGTGGCTTCATCTCCAAGCATCGCATCTCCACACCCAAATACCCAGAGCCTGAAAGGAGAAGTTTTACTCAAGCATCTTTCTTACCAAGGAGGGAACATGTCTCACACACACACCTCCCCCAGAGTTCTCTTCATTTCATTGGCCACTTCATGGACCATAGTGATCTATTTATTCTGGAAATAAATACCCAGAATTTCCCCAAACTAACATGGAGAGCTGCTGTTAGCAGCAGGGAAGAAGGGAGAGAAGAGTGTCTTTGGGGTATGAGAAACACAGGGTCTAGCACTATTACGTGTGTGAAGAGTATCTCCCATATTGGGACCCATTAGTCAATGGCGGTCACGTCTATTGAACACTTGCTGTGCGCGTGGTGCATTTCCTTATCCCTCACAAACATCATCTCCTTTCATCCCATCAACAATCCCAAGAGGAGGGACTACTGTGTTGGTTTTTTTTTTTTGTTTGCTTTTTTAAAATTTACTTTTGCAGTAGTCGGGATTAAACCCAGGGTGCTCTACTACTGAGCTACATCCCCATACCATTTTGTTATTATTATTTTTTTAAAATTTGAGGCAGGGCCTCACTAAGTTTCTGAAGCTGGCCTCAAACTTGTGATCCTCCTGTCTCAACCTCCTGAGTCTCTGGGACACCCATCTTGAGGACGGACTACTTTTATCCTTATTTATATATGAGGAAATTAAGGCAGAGAGAAGTTAATACACTTGCTCAAGTCTGCACAACGAATGAGATGGGGCCAGTTTATTTAAAATCTTAGTCCTACTAGGTCAAGTTTTCAAACTAGGGCAAAGGCAGATGTTCGTCTCCCTTCCAAGGTCGAGTGGGTTTGATTTCTTACAATATATTTTTTGAACTGGTGATTGAACTCAGGGTGCTTTACCACTGAGCTACATCCCCACTCCTGTTTTCATTTTGGATCAGGGTCTCACTAAATTGCTGAGGCTGGCCTTGAACTTGTGATCCTCCTACCTCGGCTGCTTGACTTGCTAGGATTACAGGTGTGCACCACTTTACCTGGCCCGCAACTTTCTATACTAATTCTGCTGTCTCTTTCTTCCCTACAGCACTTGAACCTGCATGGGGTCACCCTGGTCATTTGAAAGCAATTTTCCCAACCATTGTTTTATGTTGTCATTACTCCCACCCCAAACCAGTAAAATGTTAGCACCATGGAGATCCTATACATCTGTTTATATATAACACATGCATCTATGCATGTATAGTTCATATGGCTGTATTTACACCCAAAAAGTGTAAGATTTTTTCACTTCCAAAGGACCAATTTCTGCCCCCTTATTGTTGATATTGCCCCCCTGATATCAATAGTTTGATATTGAGAATGTATTTCCTAAAAGAATAAGTCCATTTTCTAGTGACCAGCAATATAACTGTGCACAGCTATTGTCTTAGTACATTCCCACTGCTATAATAAATACCATAGAATGGGTCATTTATAAATAATAGAAATTTATTTCTCACAGTTCTGAGGCTGGGAAGTTCCAGATCAAGGCTCCATGAGATCCAACATTGAGTGAGGGATCATCTTTGCTTCCAAGATGGTGTCCTCGCATGGTAGATAGGCAAATGGGGATAATCAGGCACCCCAAAGCCTTTTTATCATAGTGCTACTCCCCTTTTAAGGGATTACCAATGTGGAGCCCTCAGGACCTAATTACCTCCTCAGTGCCCCACCTCTTGATGCCACCAACTTGGGTGTTACATTCCAAAATAGGAATTGGGGGAACACCAACAAGCGGACCATCGTGGCTGCATTTTAATGCATCTTTTGTGAAGCTATTTTAAACGTTTAGGGGTGTGTTTAGCTGATTTTTTTATGATTTGAATACTGGTAGCATTCCCCAAAGGTCCGCATGTAAAGGCTTGCTCTGCAAGGTGGTGGCATTGGGAAGTGCTGTAGAACCTTCAACAAGAGAGACATAAATCAGGCACCGTGACTCACACCTCCCAAATACTCAGAAGAATGAAACAGGAGGATCATAAGTTTGAGACCAGCCTGGGCAGCTTAGTGACACCCTGTCTTAAAAAAAAAAAATAAAGAAAGCTACCCCCCAGAGAGCCCTGTGACCAGTAACATGGCCTCCTGTGACCAGATTGGCTCTCGGCCAAGAAATGCAACCTAGCATATGTGCCCTGCTCACTTGGCCAACCGTGACTGCTTAATGCCACAGTTTATTTGCCCATTCCCCTCCCAAAGGCATTTAGTATCTTCTAAAACTTTAGTATAATTGACTTAAATGAGGTCTCTACACGTCATTAGCAACCATGCTTTGATGCCGGGGATGAAGCTCAGTGGTACGGAGTTCGCCTAGCATGCATGAGGCCTGGGTTCCATCCCCAGTGCTACCAAAAATTATTTATTGCAGAATAAGAACAGGCTGGGGGTGGAGCTCAGTGGTAGAGCGTTTGCTTAGAACGGGTGAGGCTCTGGGTATCATTCCCAGTACTGCCAAAAAAAAAAAAAAAAAAAAAAAAAAAAAAAAAAAAAAAAAAAAGAAAAAATGTAAGAGAGAGAGAGAAAGACCTAGTGGGAAGCACCTTGAAGAGGACGGTGCCTGTGGTTTCCCTCTCTGCTTCCTGGATTGACTTCTTGCTTCATCATGTGTTCCCATCATCACCCTCCATTGCCCACATTAGAGACCAAAGCAATAGGATCAGTTCACAGTTTGAACTTGAACCTCCAAAATTGTGAGTCAAATAACCCTTTCTTTCTTATGAAGTTAGTTAGTTGCCACAGGTATTTTGTTACAGTAACACCAAGCTTACTGATACAATTCCTTTAGCCTAATGGCACTGGTGGCATAGTGTCCACAAGGCTGGCTGGAAAGTTAAGGCACAGAGCAAGGGCATGCCTAAGGAAGACCCATAAGTCAGTGGCTACACCAGTTACTGATTGCTCTGTAATAGTTACCCCAAAACTTAGTAGCACCCATGTTATCTCACTATTTCTGTTTGCTAGGAATCTCCATGAGGTTGAGCTGGGGGTCCACAGTCATCTCAAGTCTCCGGGGCAGAGGACGTGCTTCCACACCCACTGTGCGGTGCTGGCAGGATTCACTTCCTCACACGATAGTGGACAGAGGACCTCCCTTCCTCCCCGGCTGTTGTCTGCGGGGTGTGCTCAGCTTCTCGTCATAGGGGCTTTTCCATAGGGCTGCTTGCTTCATCAGCGAAGGAGAGAGAGGGAGAGGGAAGGAGTGTGAGAAATAGAATTAGGGATGGGGAGAGGAGAGAGGGAGAGTGTGAACAAGATCCGAGCCAGTCTTTAGAGAGGAGATGCTCAACAAAGAGGATCAGCTGGATCGTTGGGAGTGATTTCAGAAGCTTCCTTGCATGGTGACCAAACTTAAATCAGGGAGAATACAGGGCACAATGTCCAGCCATAGGAAGGATGGATAGAAAACAACTGGATAATAAGCTGGGGGGGGGACCTGTCATTAAGGCAAAACCATGGGCCAGGGTCAGGAAGGTAGTGTAGAATCAGGGATCTGCTGGAGTTAGAGTTCCAAGCAAGGAGTTGGGTTGATCCAGTCAAGAAGGAGACCCAGGATCCTGGGGGCTGAGCTGCCTGGGGGCTGAGACGAGACAGGACAGCAGGAAAACCTAGAACTAGGTACTGGCTCTCACCCAGGAAGCCCATTACACACCAGCTCCCTGGTAAAAGTTGACTCCAGGACTAGTGGGTCCAGGGTCTAGCGGTGGGAGCAGCTATCCTATTTGGACATCTCTAGGGATTGAGCATCCCTGAGGCAGAACTCAGGGCAGATGGGGAAACAACATGAGGAAGGTTCTAATTACAGGCAGTTAATCTCTCTGCTAGTAGTGAGATGATCAGCGAGTGAGTTGACCTTCTCAACAGTCCTCAATTCATAGGGAGGAGCAATATATTTAGAAAGGAAAATTAATGCATTCCTTAAAATCCAAACAGCACTGACAATAACCCCATCTTTTCTGATTTGGAAGGTGCCACTGCAGATCTAACTCAACTTCAGATTTACCACAGCAAGGTGAGACCCACCATCGCCGAATGGCTCTTTCACGTCCGACATCGAGGGAAGTGCCTCCCAAAGCTAGCTTCAGGCCATCCTCTCAACCCACAGGTAAGATAGAAGTTGTTATTCCCATCTTACAGAGGAAGAAGCAGAGACTCAGAGAGGCTGGGTATGTTGTGGAAGGTCATGCAGCTAACAAGAGTCTAGAATTGACACAGGGCTACTGGTGTTCTAAAGTCCAAAGACCAGTAAAGACCATTGATTCTATTTGAAGTTAGAAATGATGTTAACTGGAGCCTACCTAGCTAAAGACACACAGAAGAGCTGGAAGGTGAATCCAAGGTGGCAGAGGCTATGTCAGATGGTATCTATGACTCTGCCAGCTCCCAAGGGTAAGGCGTGTGATGTTCTCACCCATGACCTTTCAGGAAAGGAGGCAGATTCCTTATCAGGAAATCAGAGTCATAATCCACAATAGCAGGGAACCAAAACAATAATATGGTGGACATTATTATCATGTACCACTTCTCCATTTTGGGGTGTCCTTCTTGACTTTGACACATGGTTTGGGATCCTGGCTCCAGCAGATCGCCGATTCCATGCTACCTTCCTGGTCCTGGCCCATGGGCTTTGCCTGAATGACAGGCCCCCCTCTGATTGCCGGGTTATTGTCCATCCACCTTACCCAGACGTTTGCGACCTGTGTTACGAACAGGCTTAGCTATCCATATGGCATATGGCAGGCTTCTGAACTTCCACGGAGTTTCATTGTGGACAAGTCATTGTCCAACCATCATTTTTTAGACACCGCATTTCCATTAAAACAGCTTCCGTGGATGAATGTCAATATCAATTGTGGCTATAGCAGTCAAGGTCCTTAGTTGCAGAAAAAGTTTAAGCAGAAAGGGACTTACTGCCAGTTATTATATCATTTGCCATATTTCCAGGAAGGCGGGAGGGCCAAACCTAGATGTCACAAAGCCAGGAAAAATGCAGTCAACCACACAATTGGGCTTTTCTGGTTTTAAATTCTGTATTAGAAGATGAGTGGGGCTGGAGCGGTGGCTCAGTGGTTACAGCGCTTGCCTGGCATGTGCAAGTTCACAGGTTCAAACCCCAGCACCCACGTACACAACTAAGTGTCGGAGCAACGAAAATCATGTGAAAAACGCAATAAAAATGGATTCTTTCTCAATCTCTCTCTCTCTCTCTCTCTGTCTTTCTCTCTTTTAAAAAAAAAGATGTCTCACATTTTTTCATTTTCTTAAAAATAATACGGAGGTGAGGAAGAGCATGTATGG
>PVKS010049039.1:0-12151 GCA_004027875.1 Aplodontia rufa | reverse complement strand
ACTGTTAATTTTGTCCTTCAATTTCATCCTCTCTTGGCCACTTATCATTTTCACTTCCCATGTGACTGACTAAAGTAATTAGAAAACATAGAAAGTGAACTTTTCTGAGGTACCTGAATTAACATTAAACAGGCAGAATAGAGAATGTGATGTTATGGCACTTCAGAAAAAATGCAACATTAGCTTTCCTCTTTCCTCCAATTCCTTTGACTTTTCTCATTTGGATTCTGGGGATTTAAAGAAAGAGGATGGTGTTCACTGAAAATTGAAAGCAAACTATCCATGTTTAGGAGGGGCAGAATAAAACTGCTGAGTTGCCCATATGCAACTCTGAAAAATGAACTACCTCCCAGATTCCATAATCAATAACTATCAACAAAGCTGCACAGCTGGAGGGTTTGGAAGTAGTTACCTATTTAAGCTCTATTTTCCACTTAAAATGAATTTGAAACAAAAATATTAAATGATAACTTCAAAGGTCCTGAGTGGCATGATCCACCAAGTATGGCTCCATTGATTAGAACACAACTCCATTAATTCCATCATGCTATATCACACCTTTCATTAAATAGGTAATATAAACTTCACCAAGTTGTATAAATCATAACTGTGATTTGGTCAAGGTAACAAATTAATGATTCAATAAAAATGGGAAGCCTCAGATGAGGCCATTCTTTTTTAATTTTTTTTTTATTTTTGAGCAACCTTACAAGATTTTAACAAAGCAATATAAAATGTGTATAAGATGTGTATATATTCTGGACGTTGCAACTGTCCCCAGGAGTGCCCCCCCAATTACCCTCCCTTATCCCTCCCTTCCCTTTCCCATTATAACTCTAAAAATAGTATTAAATTGTAAAGCATCACATCTTATTTGAATTTAACTCATGTTTCTAGACCAACTTTCTCATTGTCCAGGGTCTAGTCCCCACCTCCACAGATGAGTGGAGACAATCAACCCTTAGATCTCTGGGTTAAGCTCATGTTACTCATCATGATCACTTCCATAACCATCAATTTACCCTCGAAGGCTGCAATGTCATTGTTTCTAATTGCTGTGTAATATTCCATGATATAAATGTACCACAGTTTTTGGATCCATTCTTCCTGTGAGGGACACCGGGGTTGTTTCCATACCCTAGCAATAGTAAATTGTGCTGCTATGAACATTGATATTGCTGTGTCAGTGATATGTGCTGATTCTAAGTACCCAGGAAAGATACCCAGGAGTGGAATAGCAGGGTCGTATGGTGGAGTCATCCCTAGTTTTTTAAGGATTCTCCACACTGCTTTCCAGAGGGGCCATTCTTTTAAATGATATCTCCAGGTCTTTTGTTGGTTTTTGGTTTTACGTGTTAAAATTTTAGTGTACTGGATATATCGATTTCTGGTTTGGAATCAAATACCAAAGCAGATATTAGCTGAGGGTATGTGCTACTTAGATGATAAAATCTTACATTCCAAAACTTATCCAACTCTTTAAAAAAGCATGCAATATCTAATTGAATAAAACATGGCAGACTGTTCTTTTTTAAAGGTGTGGAAACACATATATTTGCTTACTAAACATTTCATATTCATGTTGGAAATCATTGATGATTAGAATACTATTGGGAATCTCATACTCAGATATACTTTTATATTCTTTCTCATTCTCTGCTTCCTTCCCATGATGCACTTGATAGTTGGCTTAAATGAATCCATTTATATCAAATCAACAAAGCAAATTTTCCTGAGCTAATAGCCACACTTTAGAAAAGTCCTCTAAATTAACCTTGACTTTTAAGCTCACAAGGTATAGGCCTTAGTTAGATTCCTTGCTCATGGACCACTTCAAAGAATGATAGAAAAACGTCATATAACTAAGGAGCAAAGACTGAGAAAGTTTCTCAAAACCTCACCATAAAAGTTCAGCCTATACTCTTCATCACATAGAAGCCTATATAAAAGGAACGGTATTCAAAATAGAGAAAAATGCCATAATTTCAGTGATGAATTTTATCCACAAGTTACTGTAGGCTGTGAAAATAATCAACGAAAATAATTTTTAGGTCTGTTTATTTGAATCACCACTAACCTTATTTGTGTGAGGCTCTGGGTTCACTCCCCAGCATCACAAAAATGCTTAAATATTAAATATAAATTGCAATATATTCATTAGAAAAGGGGAAGCCTGAAAGTTAATTTCATTTGTCCTAATTTACATCATGAAAACAAAGTGAACAACTTTAAAGTGTAACATTCAGTACAAATGTAACACACCTCTGGCTGGTGAATCAGTTTTTGCTCTTCTTCAGTAATCACTGCTAATTGAACTTCTGTGAACAAATCCATCTATTTAGTTAAAGTAATTGGAACACAGAGAAAACTGACAGTCTTTATGAAACTACAAAATGATAAAAATATTGACAATAATTTAATTATCTCAATTAAGAATTTATGTAAATATTTCCTGCTTCAGGAAATAATATGAATTATGCAAAAATTCAATAAATCATGTGGAGGGGTAGCTAATCACAGCAAGGCATCAGTTCACTGAACATACAAAAATTCACTTACTAATTCATTTAACCCACATAAGAGTACAAATACTCAGAAACAAAACCGCATGAGAAACATCACTTCACCTTGTTAACTATTAATTTTTGATGAATATGCTTTAAATGTAAAATTTCCTATCAAGTTGAAAATAAAATTCACAAGCATGTGTTGTTAACTACTGGGGTATATTCATTGATTTTATAGATTCTTAAGTTGAAATGTGTTCTTGGTAGTTATAACCAATTATTTTAATGTGTTGAATAATTCAAAACATTGAATATATTGACTCATCACATTTTACCTGAAACAATTAACAAAAGCTGTGTGTGTGTGTGTGTGTGTGTGTGTGTGTGTGTTTATACAAAGAACTGATCCCAGAGATGCTTAACTTTATGTACCCAGCCCTTTTTATTTTTCATTTTGAGACAGGGTCTCATTAAGTTGCTCAGGGCCTCACTAAATTATTGAGTTGCTGAAGCTGGCCTTGAACTTGTAATTCTCCTGCCTTAACCTCCCAATCCACAAGGATTACAGGCATGTGCCACCATGCCTGGTATATAACCTGCATGTATTAATACATTTGTCATGGCAAAATAATAGTATACAATGAAAAGGATCAGCATCGGTTCTCCAAGCTTCCTGATTCATGTATGCCTTTTCTCTGCCTTACAACTGTTTTTAAGAAATAGCCCACTAAGCATGTTATCCATAATTTAGGATAACCAATATTACTGTCACTTTTCAGGAACTGTAGCTTGGAGCACATTTTTCCACACATGAAATGGGTCCATCCACTCACTGATCAGACAGTTTTTATCTCCGTTAAAGGCTGTCAATTATGTGAAATCTTTAAAAAATATTCCTATTTTTCCCTAGAAAGAACACGTCTTTCCTTTTTCCAACATTAATAACTCTATGAATGTTTAAGTTGTCTTTAGCCCTTGAATGGAAAATTATTTCTTTATATACCCATCTTTATTGCTCCAGCCCTGAAGGGATAAAATTTTTTCTCTTTTTTTTATTTTTGAACAAACTTACAAGATTTTAACAAAATAATATAAAATGTGTATTTATTCTGGATATTGAAATTAACCCCAGGAGTGCACTCCCCAATTACCCTCCCTTATCCCACCCTTCCCCTTCCCACTATATCTCTAAAAAAAGTATTAGGTTGTAAAACATTACATCATATCTGGATTTAACACATGCTAATAGACCAACTTTCTCATTGTCCAGTGTCTAGTCCACACTTCCACAGATGAGTGGAAAGAATCAAACCTTAGATCTCTGGGTTAACCTGATTTTACTCATCCTGATCTCTTCCATAGCCAAGGGATAAACTTTTAAGTCATCTATGTGCAAACTTTCCACCTATTTTCCTCAAAAGTCATTTAAATTAGTTTATGGTGCTTCTGCTAAGTTATGGGTACTAAAGCAAAAAATGCTATCAGGGATAACTCTTATGGAGGCAATACATGAATGGTGATTTCAAGATTGAAGTTAGTTGACAGAGGGCAAGAAAGGGTAAAAGCATGAAAGGTGTTAGTGAGAAGAGGAGTTTCAAATGAACTTTGTTGCTTTTCAGATAGTGAAAGCCAGGTGAAGAGGAATATACCATAAGATTAATAATGCCAGAGAAGAGGGCAAAGAGAAGGAAGGACTGAAGAAAATGAGATGGCACAACAGAGTTTATTGGGGCCCTAATATTTCAAAGGGTGGTTCATGGTTAGATACGCATTGGAGATAGGTCACTAAAGATTTTGAGGAGAATGACTATGAGGGGTATGTTAATAAATAGATGGAGTTAAAGTAGTAGAACTCAATAGAGCAAATTAGAAATTATGTGGGTCTGAACTGAGGTGGAAGTCTTCCAGAAATACTCAGGACATGAAACCATTGGTGGTCAGTGTACATGAATTGTTACTCAATTAATAAATATAGAAACTTTGGTTCAAGCACTCATTACTTGACAAAGGGTACCATATGAAATGTGAAACAAATGACTCCAACTCCTTTAGTGGCTTGCACTTACTTGGTAGTATTTTTCATTCACCTCTCATTTCAACAAACTCATTTAGAAGTTATGCTTTCAGGGACCTGCTTCTCTCACCTAACAAACTCATCAAGAAAGAAAAACAGGGAAAGAGGAAAGAACACTGGTAGAATGTGTGATCACCTTGCCTGAGGCTCTTAGTACAATGAAGTGAATCAGAAAAAGTGAGTTAGCAAATTTGAAAGAGAAATTCACTTACCCTAACATCACTGTACCTTATAGGCAAAATGTCATCTTAGAATTGGATCAATATAAATTTGTTGAATTAAAAACAAATACTACCTCTTAATTCTAACAACTTGATACACAAAACAAGACAATTCATGACATTAGGAAATAAAATGATCAGTAAGGTTAATGATGACAAAAATTATTTTCTTGGAGATACAGATAACTATGTAATAGTATGCATTTATTAAATTTAATCTACTTACTTTTAAAATTAAATTGACTATAATTTTATTGAGAAATTTATTATTGAACAACCATACAAGTTTTTTAAAAAAATAATATAAAATGTGAATAGACCCTGGATATTCCATGAGTGCACCCCCCCAATTACCCATCCTTGTCCCACCCTTCCTCTTCTCAAAATATTTTTAAAAAAGAATCAGGTTGTGTAACATTATACCTAATCTGTATTTAACACATGATAATACACCAACTTTCCCAATGGCTAGGGTCTAGATCCAGCCTCCACAGATGAGTGGAGAAATTAGACCCTTGTTTCTCTGGTTTAAGCTAATTTTACTGAGCATAATTTCTTCCATAGCCATCCATTTACCTTCAAAGGCGCCAATATCATTGTTTCTAATTACCATCTTAAATTCCATGGTATATATGTAACAGTTTTTGGATCCATTCATACAGTGAGGGACATCTGGGTTGTTTCCATCATCTAGCAGTAGTAAATTGAGCTACTATGTGCATAGATATTGCTTTGTCACTATGATGTGCTGATACTAAATCCCATGGAAAGATATCCAGGAGTGGAATACCAGGATCTTATGATGGGCTCATCCCTATTTTTTGAGGATTCTCCACACTGCTTTCCAAAGGGGCTGTATCAGTCTGCAGCTCCACCAACAGCGTGTTAGTGTGCTTATCTCTATAGCCACTCCAGCATCTATTATTGTTTAATTCCTTCATTTTTGCCATTCTGACTGGCATAAGGTGATATCTTAATGTAGTTTTTATTTGCAATTCTCGGATTACTAGTGATTTGTAGCATTTTCTCATGTATTCATTTGCATGATCAGTGTCTTCTGTTGAGAAGTTTCTATTTACCTCTTTGGCCCGTTTATTGATTGGGTTATTTATGTTTTTGTATTTGAGATTTTTGAGGATTTTGTAGATTGTGGATATGAGGCCCCTGTTCGAGAAATCATAGCCCATGATTCTCTCCATTTCCATTGGAAACCTCTTGACTCTTTTGGTTGTTTCCCTGGCAGTACAAAAGCTTTTTAGCTTTATGGCATCCCATTCACTGATTTTTGACTTTAGTTCCTTCACTGTAGGGGACATGTTGAGAAACTCTTTGCCTACTCCCAAATGCTGAAGTGTTAGACCTAATTTGTCTTACATCAGCTGCAGTGTAGCTGCTTTAATTCTTAGCTCCTTGATCCATTTTGGTTTGATTCTCATGCAAGGAGAAAGATATGGGTCTAATTTCCACTTTCTGCAAGTAGCTTTCCAGTTTGTCCAACACCATTTATTGAAGAGGTTGTCTCCCCTTCATGTAATATTTTGTCCCCCTTTGTCAAAAATCAGATGTTTAAAGATTTGAGAGTTTCTTGAGCGTAAATCCAATTTTCAGAATCTTTATACATTATATATTATTTTGTTAAAATGTGTATGATTGTTCAACAAATAAATTTCTCAATAAAAAAGAATGGAAGATTTCTTTCACAGTCTTCTATCCTATTCCCACAATGTCTAATTTGCTAAAATGGAAGTATTCAGGGAATATACCACAATCAATGGAAAAATATTTTTCATACTTATTAGAAAAATATAGGATGATTTTGGGAGCCAGAATAAGTGATGGGACATTTTCTCTAGATAACCCTGATTTAGTTGTACAATTGTAGCATTACTTCCTTATATAATTCTGAATTAAAATCATTAAAAATTCAAGAAAATATAAATACAATTCACTATTTGATCTTTAGTATAACTTTTGTAATGAAAATATTCCTACATTTATGGTTTTACTTAAGACATGTCCACCAAGATTAAATTCATGGTCAGATGTCTTACCTGAGATGTTATTTTGAGAGTTTCTGCATCTCTTTTCTTCATATTAGAGAAATATTCTTTTACTGACAGGAATAAAAATGAAAATAAAAATGATTATCTTAAGACTGATCTGAAAATATCTAGCACATAAATCAAATAGTAAAGGGTGAATCAGACAAAGTCAATTCTACTTCTAGAATTTATCCCGCATGCTTCAAAATTGTAAACTCCATAAACAGGTGTAAAAATAATAATGAAGGTGGAAAATGTTAAGGTGAAGCTTATGTGAAGCATGGGCTACACAGCTTAGCCCAAGAAGTTTGTTGGGACTTCAGGAATAGTATTCTTAAATCAGAAGTTGTTCCAGCAGGTAAGAAAATATACAGTTCATTTTTAGTGGGATAATACAAAAACACACTCATGTAAAAAGAAAGTAGTAGATTGATAGATTTAATATTATGAAGTACACAGGAATTCCAAATAAAAATCAACATGTGCTTTTCTTCTGGTTCAGTGTTAAAGTACTCAGAAAATATTAATGCCTTATTTCTAGAATTAGGGAAGCAAACTCCAACTATATAACAATTCATCCATTTTATTAGTAAATACATTATCACATTAATTTAAATGATACAATTTTCTCTTATAATTGAAATGATCAGTCATATCAAGTTTAAAAATATAAGAAATGTTCACTCATGGATTGAACTCACTCGTCTCCTCCTCTACCTACTCAAACTCAACACCAGAGGTTCTTTCTTGAAATGATGCCTAGTCTCCACATTTATTTCAAACTGTCTAGGATCTCAAACTTTCCTTCATACAGAAATTGTGGCAAAATAAAAGCTTACTTGTCTTAATATCCAGTCATCTATAACTTCAAAAAGTTCTGCTTAATGTTCTCCGCATAAGGTTAGTTTTTAAATATGTAAAAACATGAGGGAGACAGGCAAGTAGATGAGGAGATTTTTATTACTACGGAAAATCAATCACTTGAGGGACCAATGGAATTGTGGCAACTTCCACAGAGAAGTAAATTGTATATCCCCCACAACCTATGGAATATTTTACAGATAACAAAGGCCTTTGGGTACAGATCTGGAGAGAGAGAGTAGAAAGGAGAGTTTGATTTCTTCCTACAATGTTCCTTGAGCCTATCTGAAGGTTTAGAAGGATCCCAAATCATCACTGCCTCAATCCCTAACTCAGCATGCCTATCTATATGAAGATACGGACTCTACCTATGGTTAACCTTAGGGTAGAAGGGTAAGTCTGCTCACTAGCTATGTGGCTAAAACTAATTGCCAAAGCACATTGATCCTTTTTTTGGAAACATGGCTGGGCATAAAAGTATATTGATGAAAAATAAAGAACTTTTATGTCTATATTTGTATTACTGTAGTTAGGAATCTAGGTTAGTGCAACATAGTAGTAAAGATTAATCATCACCGGAGTGCAAGACAAATTTGAAGAGTAATATTTTGACAACAATATTGAAGCAGTTTAGGATGTCCTTCCCCTCAATTACACTTGTGAAAGAATTGTCTTTCTTGGACTAAAGGAAACATTTATCATCTTGGGAAACTCAAGAACAATGATTTTTAAGTCTATCTAATTCCCATAGGAAAGAAACAAGATTTCCTGCCAAACGTGGCCTTTGAATTCTCAAGTACTTTATTTGAAATATCATATATGTGACTCTATTTATATCTGAAATCCTGCAGTTTTACTTGGAAAGAGATGGATGCTACTGGGATTTCTATAGATATATACGTTCAAAGTCCTGGAGTTGGGCTTTGTAGTGTTGATTTGTGATGGAGCACTTGCAGAATTTGCCTGAGTCCCTACAGTTAAACCCCAGCTCCTCAAAAGGAAACAAAACCCTCAGACATTCCTACACACATTGCTGGTTCTCATGTTTCCAATTTTTGCTTGTTCTTTTGAATTCTTGGTTTCACGGTTTGCCTTTCCCTAAATACTAGAGCTCATCAGAAACTTTGCCTGATCTTCAAGTAGCAATCATTGTAATGATTGCTTCATACATTAAACGTTTAATAGCATCTCATGTAAACACTTACAGATTATCACCAATATCAACAGCCTAAGGTAATGCAGTCCATTCCCAGCAAAATTCCGATAAGACATCAACACCTTGCTGAAGAAGAAGCCTGATGATATTTTTGATTTATGTGTTGCAGCAAGCATGAGGGCCATTTTAAACAGCAGAGGGATAGTTTCACCTTTCGAAATAATAATGAAATTAGTTATTCTTGTTTATATTAACAGTTTCATGTCTTTCCTGACTCAGGAATGTTGATCATTTACCCATGCTAACAGACATAAGCCTCTGGAGTGCTCAAATATTCATCTTTCAAGATTAAATCCAAGCTCAAATTAAAGAAAGAAAAGGCAGTCTCTTCTCCTTCTCAGGTAATACATTATAGAATTTAATGTTTTTTTTTTCAAGAGAGGGACAGTGAGAGAGAGAGAGGGAAAATCAATTGTATTTAAACTCCATTAAATCTGAGACTCCATTAAGTACATGGTGCTAGGGTTTTAACTTCTGTACATGCACATAACAGGCAAGCAACACAAAAATTAAACCAACACCGCAGCCCTAGAATTTAATGTTTTAATGCACTTTGTTCAGGTCAATTATTTGCAATATAAATGGATTTTTTCCCACATTTATTAGAAGTATATTGCGATACAGGATACAGACAAGGAGGAAACATTGTCAAAACTGTAGCAATCATTGTGTATAAACTTTGATAACCAGGGGTAATGCTAACACATCGATAAGCTACTATGGGTTTCATCTAATGCAGTTTCCCCCAGAAGAACTCATGTGTTAAATGGGTATCAAGTGTAGGAATAACATCGGCTTCTGGAATGGTTCCCCCATCTTCCCCGTCACCAGACTCCAATGAGTTCTTCATATACCCTCCCCCCTCCCCATCCCTAAATGGATTTAAGGGAACAGTTTTCTACTATTGGCTAAATTGATAGACTGCAATTCATATTCCATGGAAGGTGAAATGCCTAAAACTGACCTTCAGGATTCAAACAAAATATTGATATTATTGCTACAAATAATATTACTAATTATTTTAATATGAAAATATAAAAGCAGTGCAATTATTCTATAATACTAATAATATTAGTAATACTGATCATATTAAGTTACACTTGTTAAGCCTGTACTATGCGATAAACTAAATGCTACTGCATAAAATTTTGCCACCTTTCTTTTTATATATATTATTCTCTGTTTTGCATCAAGATAGATGTTTGATCGCAGGTAATATTCCCAAGGTAACACAACTAAGAGGGAAAGAGCTCACCAGAAAAATAGCTCACAATTAAAATCATCCTTTGATGAATGTAAAGCCTACTTATATTTTTATCAAATAACTATGAATTATCATGAGGGAAACATATTATTACTCAGTTAAGGCTATTTTCCTTAACTCTGCCATGTGAGTTCAATATAATTTCTGGATATATTACAAATCATAAAGATGTTTAAACTTCATCAGCTAATAGCAGTCAATAGTTATTTAGAGATACCCAGATGTCAATATTCTTCAGGAATAACATTCAAAACACAAAATTATTTTCAACTCTGGTTCATGCTTAATGAGGAATGTGAAGGCAAAGACAAAAGAAGATATTTGAAAATTAGATGAAAAGGATAGGAAATTCATTATTGAATCTAAAACCATAATAAACTTCATACTGCACAAAACCCATGAAAATGATATGAAATCCCTTAGGATTACAGAAAAATGCATAGTCAATTAATTAGATTATAAATAATAAACTGCATCCTTCATTGTAATGGAATATGAATCCTACTGTATAATGTCTATGTTAACCACACTTAATAGTTGGTTGAACACATGCTTCATGTCAAAACTGTTTACTTTCTTGTGAGCATTAAAGGTTTTTTCTTTTCATGAATTTAATATTTCTGACTTATGGAATTGTCACCACTCCACATGACCACTAAGGTTTATAAAAGAAGAAGAGTAAAGGACTGTACTTTCCATAGTTATCAACTGCATGCATATTTGCTCCATTCTCTATTAAAAACTTTGCAATGCACTGTCTGTTTCTCATCAGAGCAAGCAAAAGTGGTGTGAGGCCCTCCTGTAGCAAAGCAGAAACATTTTAGATTCACAGAATTTGATAATTTCAATTGAATTGAAAGATTTGTAAATGAAAATGTGAATATGAACTTAAGTAAAAACAGAAAACATAGCTTTCACCTTAAAAATGCATTTAGAGAAGGGCTGTTCCTTTGCTTTGAGACAGTCCTTTCCTTTCCAGAGTGTAAAGATGAAAATCAGCCTTGTCCACAATGCACATCAAATTTTGAGTGATTCCAAGAGACTTGACTTCCACAACAGCATTCATCCTAGTACTTAGGAAAAATATTTTGCTCCCCACCTAAACCAAGATCTGCTTGAAGGAAGGGCTACATCTGTGACCTAGATAGCCCTGAACCCTAAAATACATTAAAAAGGGTTTTGTATTCTGTTGATTGAATGGGCTAAATACTCATCTCGAGAGCAGGGTTTCTTACGGTATATTCCAAAGCATATTTACTTTTCCAGAAATATTTTCTCCCAAATGTAAGATTTCTTGATCAAAATTTACAGTAATACTTTTTAATGGTGCATTCTATTTCCAATGTGAAAGAAAGCTCTTTAAATTTGTTTGGTCCATAAATGGTAACATTTTCCTGATGGTAATCACTAATAATACAGGAATTAGGATGCCACGATATACATTTGAAAAATTTTCAATAATATGGAGTTTCCTCACAGGTCAAGGAACAAATGACATTCTTATTTAAAATGATAAACCATTGTAAATCATGCCCACTTGATTTTTGATATATTTTTATTTTGGTTCCAATTTAGTTTCCAAATCCAGTCATTAAATTTTATGAGAACTGTCAGTCAGAAACAAAAATAACATTGTTTACTAATAAAAATATTAATTCTGATCCATGTGTCTTATTATAATCATAAAGAAAGTCACTAAATCACTTGAAGTTTTTAGAGACAATAGTGAAGATAAAGATGTCATATTGAAGAGAAATGGACATAGTTCATCCAATTCCAAATAGGATTGTGCTAATAAGGCTTAAATATACTCATATGGGAAGAAGAGGGAGTCACATCCACAAGGCCAGCCTGGGCACCGCGGTGAGACACTGTCTCAAAATCGAACAGGCAAAGAACTGGTGATCTCGCAAGTGCTACAAAATTGTTGGGTATATTTCCCTGTACCACACACACACACACAAAC
>PVKS010049038.1:0-12151 GCA_004027875.1 Aplodontia rufa | reverse complement strand
TGTAGGGATATAATTTGTATGCAGATACAAGCTGTTGGGAACATGAGGCCCAGCTGGCTTGTAAAAGAATTGGTGGTAAACAACTCTAAGGGGTCTAGCTGGCTTGTAATTAGCAAATTACCTGACCGCATGACTAAGCTACTTGGCCACTCATTTGTTACAATTGGAGAAATGTGTTTGCACTGTACCCCTATTGGTTGTTGTAATGGATAAATAGAGTAGCGACTAGTCAGGTAAGAAAGTAGCCAAAGGAGAAGCAGTAACCAGAGAAAAGCAAGCAAGCAGCCCTGTCCTGAAGGAGGAAAGCATAGAACCAGAGAGATCAGCAGAGACGTCGGAGAGATCAGCAGTGGTAGAAGATGCAGGTCCCATGTTCCGGCCACCGGCGTTCGCCCCCTCGTTCCCGGCTCCCTGACCCTTCCTGACTAGGCCCCTCTGGGATCGGCCCAGGTCCTCCGGGTCGCTCTGCCCACTCCCCGCTCTGGAGTGTTGTGGGGAGCGACTCCTTTCCCCCAGGTTCCATCCCCGTCCTGACTCGGCCCCTCAGGGAACGGCCCAGGTCTGCTGGGTCGTTCTGCCCACTCCTCGCTCCGGAACACTGCGGGGAGCGACTCCTTGCCCCAGCCCTGTCCTAACTCGGCCCTCGGGGGATGGCCCTGGTTCGGGTCGTTCTGCCCGCTCCTTGCTCTGGAATGCTGCGGGGAGCGACTCCTCTCCCCCAGTCCCCAGCCCTGTCCTGTCAGCCCCCGGGGAACAGCTAAGGTCTGCCGAGGTCGTTCCGCCCACTCCTCGCTCCAGAACCCTGCGGGGAGTGACACAAGCCATATAGGTATTTCTAATTTTCTAGTAGCCACATTAAAAAAGAAAAAAGAACCAGGTGAAATCAACTTTAATAACATATTTATCTAACCCAGTATATCTAAATTATCATTCTAGTGTGTACTTGATGTTAAAAGTTAAAATATTTATGCTCTTATTTTCAAATGTCTTACTGAACTAAGTATATGACACAAGAACACATCAATTCAAATGAACCCCATATCAAGTGTTCAGTAGTTATCTGTGGCTTATACATGTGGTTATGTATTTAACAGCACAACTTTTGTTATTGTTGTCATTGTTGTTTACAGTCTACCCATACCTCCTACAAAATCTTTGCTCTTTAATAAAATGTCCTGCTGCACCTAAGGAAGAGCTCATCTCCCCTCTCCATGCCATTTACAGAATTTCTGTTGGGGGTTTTCTATTCAATAAACTAACATACTTGGATATACTGTGGAGTAGGCTTGTTTGACCCAACTCTTTAACAGGACACTCTAAAAGAAAAATGTTTTATTGAATATCAAACTCCATGAATGCCTAGCCTTCTGTATGTTAGTGGACACAGAAAATGGGGAGAGGGCACAGTGGCAAGCTTCTTCCTGAGCCCCCATGTGATTGTCCATGTACAGCTCAAGTTTTCCAGTGGACAAGCGCCACAGGCCATCTGTGAGAGCTAATTGACAATCAGAAGCAATGAATACGGTCTTGTTTCTTTCCTGAAGAGCTTGCAGTCTATAATGGCCAAAGCAAAGGTGACCCCAAGCCCAGTTATTTTTGGCTCTTGGGTTGGCTCTGCTCTCCTAGACTCTCAAGCAACTTTCTGCCCCACTGCAGGTAACTGGTGCTGCTGATGATTGGAATTTCTGGAAAACCACTACACAGTTGGAGCATCCTCTGCCCAGAGCAGCTGCTAGCTTGATAAGCATCACAGTGATGGTCCTGTACTGTGCTCAGCATCTTCAGGGTGTCTGGAAGCCCACCTTGCCACCACCACCACTTCAGCCACCTCCTCTGGGCATCTGAAAAAGCTGCACCATGTCTGCCGAGGTCCCCACCAAGACCCACAAGGGTGCTGAGCTGCTCCTGGAGGCAGGAGGGACTTCTGGCAGATGGAGGAAGAGCTACTTTATGCAGTTCAGTGTTTCCATAACCCCTGATGTCTAAGCTCCCAAACTACCCTAAGAATCTTTCCAAATCCCATGTGAAGGTGAGAAGCACTGAAGTATGGCACATATGCCTCGGAGAGCTAGCAGATGAATCAGCTACAGTTTCAAGGTGTTGCTTCTGCAAGGCACTGACAACCTGAACAGGTCACCTGAAGGTTGAATGGTTGAACTGTCACCAAGACCGAACACAGTCTCAGAAATCAAAGACCACGGGAAGCAACAAAGCAAGTTGGAATTTACCATGAGTGAACAGCTAAGCACAAGCGAGAACTGAAGCAACAGTGGAAAGATTCTCTGCATTGTCCAGAAAAGTGACAGCCAATGAGCTGCTTTCCATTCTCATCTTACTAGAGTTCGTGGTCCTGGGATGCCTGGCTTATTAAAAATTATTTTGAAAGTGTTGAACTTTTTATTATAGGGAAGGGTTTGTGGATCAGGGAGGAAAAGAGAGGAGAGGGAGGGGGAAAAAAGAGAAAGTGATGCCTCTAGGGGTAAAGGTTGCTATGTTATATGGATTATTTTCTTAGGACCCCTTTTGCTGACTTCCAGGTTTCCCTTTTATTATAAATCCATGAAGTATTAATAGGGAAAGGAGGGGGAAGGGAGAAAGTATTTGGCTGAGACACAACGGAAATTATTTTTCTTCTTTTCATTGAACCTCATTTTCTATATAACTCTTCTATATAAAATACTCAAACTGAGTAAGTGCTCTCTGGACTCGTTAACCAGGTCCTTGACCCTCTCTCAGTTCTACCAGGATCAACATGAAAGTTCTACAGATTGCATCCTGGAAGATACTCTTCATTGTTATAAAGTTGTCTTTAATGCTTTCATGGTTCTGTAAGGATGAATGATGAACTTGAAAGGCAGACTGTTGCATTGAAAGAAATACTATTTAATAACTCATAATCACTTGGTCTATACTTGAATAAACCATCTTGATTACATTATATTTTGGGGTTTTGAGCTTTCCCATTGGCTGAAAAGAAAGTAATAATAACAATTGATCTGGATACCCCCACTTGCTTTGGCATTAAAAGATAATGTCTGTGAAAATAGAAGACTGCAAGACTAGTGCTTATTTATAGAAGATGAGGATTCATTGGGGGCGCATGGTAAAGGACTACGTGGAAACAGGCTTACTATTTTTTTTTTTTGGGAGGAAGCATCAGGAAGTCTAGTTGATGATAGTGTCTCCTAGACCAGGGTCCTTGATCTCAGTGCCTTTCACATCTGACGCCATGTAATTCCACGTAGAGAGGGGTGCTCTTCTGAGAATTGTAGGGTGGTCAGCAGCACCCCTGGGCTTTACCAATAGATGATGAACTATCCCAAATATTCCATATGAGGGTGAAGGGACCACACTTTGCTGAGAACCACATTCCTACAGCCTGGGGCCAAGAGAATGAGCCCAGTCATAGTCTCCACTTTCTGAACCCCTCAGTTTTCAAATAACCAGGGATTAGAGTCTAATAAATAATAAGAATGACATTCAGTAATCACAGAATCTATTTTGGTGCTGAAATAACCTACCATCTCACATCTTAACAATTACATGTTAGAGCTGACCAGAGTATTTAAAAGAAGGCAAGGTATAAAGCAGGGAAAATCCAGAAGTGGGAAGCAGGTAGCTCCCAGGAGTGAAGCCAGAATGGGCCAACCTGGTGATGGAGTGTCCAGTCCTGGCCGGCAGGAACCGGACGGCTCTCATTCAGCGGTGAACTGCATCTTCTACCACTGCTGATCTCTCCGCCGTCTCTGCTGCTGCTGCTTCGCTGGTTCTATACTTCTGTGCTGCTGCTTCTTCTTCTCTGACTCTATACTTCTCTGCTTTCCTCCTGATGGCTGCTTCTTCTCTGACGGCTGCTTCTTCTCTGATGGCTTCTTCTTCTCTGACGGCTTCTTCTTCTCTGACGGCTTCTTCTTCTCTGACGGCTTCTTCTTCTCTGACTGCTTCTTCTTCTCTGACTGCTTCTTCTTCTCTGACTAGTGGCTACTCTGCTTTCCTCCTGACTGCTTTCTCTCTTTATCCATTACAACAACCAATAGGGGTACAGTGCAAACATGTTTATCCAATTGTAACAAATGAGTAGCCAAATAGCTTAGTCATGCTGTCAGGCAATTTGCTAATTACAAGCCAGCTGGACCCCTTAGAGTTGTTTACCACCAATTCTTTTACAAGCCAGCTGGACCTCATGTTGGGGGATCCCCAACATCTCCTCCTTTTTTATTTTTTCTGAGAGGAGGATAACAAACAGGTGACTGTGTCTACCTTAGGTTTTTCCATTCACACCTCCCCTTTCTTACCCGTCATTGGAATAAGGTGCAGGGTAAGGCACTCTTCCTATCTTAGGTTGATAAGGGGGTTGAAAGGATTTACCCGACACTGACTACCAGCCCCTTGAGCTTGAGCCATCTATATCATTGCTGACTCATGGTCATCAACTCTGAGGGCAGCATAAGCTTGCTTGATCCCTTCTATTCCTTTTTACCGCAAGACCAATCACAAAGCACATAATGATGACACTGGCCACTCTTCCCTAGGACTTAGCCAAATTGCTCAAGTAGCCAAAGCTCAGTCCAGGCAGGTTACATATAGACACAATGTCCACCAAAATGTCCATTTGTTCTTGCAGTAAATAAACTTGTTGGTTCACGGTCAATAGTCCAATGTACAGGTGTTAGAGGCCGTCACTGCTACAGCCACCGCAGCTAAGGTGTCCAAGTCTCTCTAATTATGCCGAAGCAGGACCGGCAGGTTTTCTTCCCCGATCTGTATCTCCTTTTATTTTTTCTCCCTAAGGCTCTGAAAAACAACTTAAAAACCTGTATGTAAACATATTCTAACTCACCCTGAGTTCTTACAAACAGCAACAAGATGACTCTGGGGCAACTAATGAAATGGGGTAAAAACCAGACCCCCAACAATTTTCCCCTATATATTAAGTACAAAATATTCTCAATCACTTCAAACATTTTATACCTTTTGCACATAGATTCTTAACTTAAAAAGCATATTTTTCTTTTCTTTTTCCTTTTTCAATTCTAATTTATGAGCGCTCATCTAACAAACCCAACTATTAAAAGTCATTTGGATCCATTTTCTTTTCACAAAGACACACAGAACAAATTTCAACAAAACTCAGGACATCCTACGCCAGCTCTAAGCTAGTACTTCCTCTCCTCACACGAGATACTCTCACTTGCACTTACACACAAATAATACACAATAACAATTAGCATAAAATATTGCTCTAGAGCCTCGCTTATAGCGACCCTGTCAAAGCGGTTTTCCCTGCTCGTGGCAGTATGCAATGATTCCCTGCTCTCAGGCAGTAGCTAGGCTGTAAGTTACCGACTTAATGTCGTCCGTCTAGAGCTTTCCCGTACGGGACACCATTTGTCCAGTCCTGGCCGGCAGGAACCGGATGGCTCTCATTCAGCGGTGAACTGCATCTTCTACCACTGCTGATCTCTCCGCCGTCTCTGCTGCTGCTGCTGCTGCTTCTTCTTCTCTGACTCTATGCTTCTCTGCTTTCCTCCTGACTGCTGCTTCTTCTCTGACTGCTGCTTCTTCTCTGACTGCTTCTGGACAGGGCTACTTTCCTCCTGACTGCTTCTTCTTCTCTGACTAGTCTCTACTCTGCTTTCCTCCTGACTGCTTTCTCTCTTTATCCATTACAACAACCAATAGGGGTACAGTGCAAACACGTTTATCCAATTGTAACAAATGAGTGGCCAAATAGCTTAGTCATGCTGTCAGGCAATTTGCTAATTACAAGCCAGCTGGACCCCTTAGAGTTGTTTACCACCAATTCTTTTACAAGCCAGCTGGACCTCATGTTGGGGGATCCACAACAATGGAGGTGAGTGGAGTTGCTAGGAAATGGGAAGCAGAGAAGCCACACATGCCACCAGCAGTAAGTGCAGGTGAAAAGGTGAACCTAAGGGCAAGAATGATGTGGCAGCAACATGAAGTCCAGGGATAGTTAGAGGGAAAGGAGGAACAAGAGCTGCATGTTGAGTTCCCAGAAGAAATCCCTCCAGATGGCAGCTTTTATTCCATGGGGTTGGGGAAGCTCTCAACATCTTAACTATACAGATGGAGGCTTCCAGCATCACCAGAGAACCACATCACCCCTGGGCAACTGCTGTGGTCTGAGCCCTTGGAGAGCTGTGGGGAGAGCACTGTCTGGCATGTACCATATTCTGGAAGCCCTATTTTACTGGTGTATCAGTATTTGCCTAAGGAGCACAAGTATTGAGGTAACATGTTATTGGCCTTTTTCCCCCCAACAATCAGTTAGCCACCAGGAATGAGCATAATAATTTAAATTGAGTCAAACTATTAAAAAAAAAAGAAAGAAAGAATTCAAAAGTTCATCCAAAGATTTGGTTCCTTGGGATGGTTGCCCTAAACAAAAATTACCTCTGTTGGTCCTTGTGAGATCTCCTAGCCTAAGCAAACTGGCTACTACTACATCCTATCATTCTCTAGCTCCAAGACTGTACATTGGATTAAAATGCTTTCAAGTTTCAGACTTATCACTGGCATGTTACCCAACCTTGGGCATATATGATTACATTTTTAATAAATTAATGCAAATGTTTTTATATCATATTATAAAAAATATTTAAAATGAAATCCTCGCTATTATGATTCTACTAGTATTCAACAATAGTAACTGATAGACTATTGTTAATAGACTAAGTGTTCTACAATAATTAGAAAGGTGAGTATAGCTATTTATTTTCTATCAATAAGTAACAAACTGCCATCAATTCATTTGCTTAAAACAAAACCCCTTTATTATCTCAGCTTCCATGGCTTAGAAGTTCAGGCATGGCTCTGCTGCTTATCACTGTGACCAAAAGACCTGAAAAGAACAATTTTAAGGAGGAAAAAGTTTATTTGGGAGCTCACTGTTTCAAAGTTCTTGGTTCATAGACAGCTAGCTCTTTTCCTTGGGGCTCAAGGTGAGACAGAACATCATGGTGGAAGGGTGTGGTGGAAGAAGCAGCTCAAGACATCACACCAAGAAGCAGAGAGTCTAAGCTCCAATCATCAAGGACAAAATATACACCCCAAAAGCATGCCTCTAGGAACCCACCTCCTCCATCCACACCCTAGCCACCTACAGTTGCCTCTCAGTTAATCTCTATCAGGAGTTAATTCACTGATTGGGTTAAGGCTTTCATACCCCAATCATTTCACCTCTAAACCTTCTTGCATTATCTCACACATGAGTTTTTTGGAGATGTCTAATATCCAAACTGTAATACAAGGTAGTGCCTGAGTTGGCATCTCATGGAGATTCTCCTCCAAACTCATTCAGGTTGTCAGAACTCAGGACTTGCAATTGAAGCACTGAGACCCACCTTAGAAGCCACCATTCTCTGTAGACAGTTCTCAGAATGCAATGCTTCTTCCAGGCCAGAGAGCATGTCTGCTGTTTACAGTCCCCATAAAAGGCTTATCTGATCAGGTTAGGCCTATGTGGGAGAAGAGTCTCCCTTTTAAATAACTCAAAGTCAACTGATTAGGGACCTTCATTAAGTATGAAAAAAAACCTTTCATCTTTGCTATTAGTGTAAGTAATCACACACTTATTTGCTGTGTAAGTGTAAATGAGTAATGTGAATGAATATACATAATATTAGTAATGTTAGTGATAGCCTATCACCCACAGGCCCCACCCATACTTGAGGGAAGGTCCCATTTTGTGGGTCACTGGGAATCATTTTAGACTTCTTCATACCACCTTGAGTTTTGGAGTTAGTAGTAAAGACAGATTTAGATTTATTTATCTGTTCACTCATATTGTTATGACTACTAGTATCTGCATATGTGTGGCATCACAATTAAAAATTTAAGCATGAAAAACTAATATATTCTTTAGGGCTATATGCTACCCCTATTACAAATATAAATATATGGAAATTTAAAATAAGAATTATTGTATAGCAATTACCTTCGTGATAGAAAAAGAAGACAATTAGGTTTATTGTTGCTTTGTTTCCTAACTGCATTGGTGGTTACATAAATGTTCACTATATTGCTTTAGACCTCTTAAGGGGTCTTGAACATTTTATAATAAATGTTTAAATATAGTTGATAAATTACTATTTGTGTAATTGGCAGTTCTTGAAGTTACATGAAAAAATTTCTGCCCCTCAAAAATCTTAAAAATCTAACAAGGAAATCAGAGTGTCAGTGATGGGCAGAGGGGTAAAGTGGGGCAGGATAAAGTTAATGGAGCAAAGAGAACTAGGTCATGAAGGACCTTAGATGTCCTGCTAAAATGTTTCTTCTTGTTTTGAAAGCACTGTGGATTCATTAGCACCCTTTAGCCAATGGAATAAAGGCATCACAAATACCAATCTAGCAAGAGGACAAAAATGGTGGTGATGTTTTGTTTTGTTTCTTTAGATTGAAGGGAGATACAGGAAGACACTGAAAACAGGAATTAGAGAAAACTTGTTGGAAATTTTCTCTTTGCTCCTGGGGCCCAGTCCCCCTTGCTCTGCCCTGAACTATCCTCTGGGCTTCTATCCTCTGACTTCATTTGGCTTCAGGCAATGGAGAGCAGTTGTCAGATATCCTAGGATAAGGGAAGTGCTCCCTGGCTCCCTTCTCATATACTTGCAGACAGCTGACTGCCTCCAGCCAAAGGTCACATCTCCCTGCATACAACTCTCTATGTCTATATCCGGCATTGGCTCTCCCCCTTTGTTCCTGCAGGGATGGTCAGTTCTACTAGGCATAGTTCTACTGTCTGAATGTATCCATTCAGAATTCCAATGTTGAATCCCTAATGCCCAAGGGGATGGACCTAGGAGGTAGGCACTTGGGGAGGTGATCAGATGAAGAGCGTGGGTCCTTCATGATGGAATCAGTGCCTTCATTAAAGAGGCCTGTATACTAAGTTAAGGGAGGCTTGGTAGTGACCCAAATTAAGAGTATAAAGTAGGGAGGAAGAATGACCCAAAAAATAAGAGGTGAAATCAATCATAGTTAATAAGCAATTGAATATGGGGACAAAGATTACTCCCAGGTTTGCTATCTGAATTCCCAGAGAGTAGAATCACCATCCACCATAAAAGAAAATATGGCCAAATACAAAGGGAGATATTTAGTTGTGCTGGTCATGAGATCAGTTTGGGAGAGAACTTACTTGAAGGGCTCACAAGCATCAAAGTATAAGTACAGTGGTTCAGGTTTCAGGACTGAAATGATGTCTAGAGAGATAAATCTGAGTCACTGGTGTACAGACAGCATCTGCAGATGGGAAAGAACATGAGGCAGCTCAGAGATATTAGAGAGGAAGGGATGGCCCAGGATGAAAGGGAAGGAGGAGAAAGACAAGCTTGCAAAGAAAAAGCTACAAGAAGGAAAGGATTTCACAGGTGGAAGGGTCATTAGTATTGGATGCTACTAAGAAGTCCAATAAGAGAGAACTTGGTTATACATATCACATGATTTAGCAGCTCCTCGTGGACACATTTTAACTAAAATGTCACCTCCTCAGACTGTCCCTTTCCTTCTAGTTTCTTCATAGAATTAACCATTATCTGTATTTATTTTACCATCTATGTAGTTTGTACTTACTTTTTATTGGTCAGTCATACCCATTAAAAAACAAACTCCTGGATGCCAGAGTCTTATGTTTCCACATTACATCTAGAGTCTAGCAGCATTGGTCATTGGTTAGGTGAGCAAGTGCTTGAACCAGGAGATTACTGTTGTCTTTTGCTATGGTCTCAGCCTAAGCATCATCCAAATTATCCAATAGTATCAATTGCCCCAGCCTCTCTGCCCTGGATCTCAGATTGGAGGGAAAGGGCCGGAGGAGCAGGGAGTGCATCTCAGTGCCTCTGGCCTTGGCATCACCCCTCTGCTGTCAAAACACTTTTCAGTTTTCTACACTGCCTGTGGATTAAGTGAGCAGTGATTTTCAAGCTGCCTATAATTAGAAAGAATAAGTTCTGGTGTTCTGTTGCACAGTAGGGTGATGAAAGTTAGCAAAATTGCATTGAATACCTCAAAATAGCTACAATAGAGGATTTTGAATGTTTTCACCCCCAAGAAATAATAAATGCTTGAGGTAGTATATATGCTAATTATCCTGATTTGATCATTATGCATCATATATATTTATCAAAGCATCATGTTGCCCCCAAATGTGCACAATTAATGTGTCTATTGAAATTTTAAAAACTGAAGGATCAATTGACTTTCTCTTTGAGAATCAGAAAATCTTTAGACTCTTATCATTTCTATGCTGTTATTCCAAAAATTGTTTTGATCAGATCATTACATTACAAAGATAAACTTGCAAATTCATTCAAATGTTTTGAAAAATTGTTTTAGAATTTTTCACTTTTTATTATGTACAAGTTTTGTGGAAATGAGACTGATCTGCCTGAACTTAAAAAGGGTGACATAGAAAAAAAAAGTCAAGAAAAACTTAAATGTATTCCCAAAAGGTAAGTGCATATGAGGCTCCTTAGAGGGCAAAACAATCTAGAAATATTTTAATTTTCTGGTAAGAGAAGTTTTCTCAACATAGAAACTTAAAAAGTATAAGATGGCAGAAATAAATATCTAAATAAATGTCTTAGATCTAATTTTAATATCAGTCATCTTTGAATAAAAAGATTTAGTTGATTATCATATATTCCTAATTTCATTTCATAGTTGAACCTCAAAGTTTAATACTATTGTCAATTGAAAATCAAATGCAGATTTTCATACCTTTTCCCATGGCCTCAATCAGATGTGCTTAGTGGTTTCCTTCCTTAAGACTTTCAAGTTATTCTTTATGTTGTAAATTTTACAATCTCCATTAACAGAACAACATGAAATAGCACATCTGTTTTCATTATTCCTCCTTTTGATATTTTTAGAATGCATGAAAATTTCTTTTTCCTATGAGAAAAAAAAAGTTATGACTTTTTGCCACTCCTCAGTTAACATAAGAAAAGGCTAGCTTATTCTTTGCTTCAAATTCTCTATGCAGATTATATGGCACAATAAATAGACAATAGTATCTGCAACTGGTTTTATCTACTCTAAACCATTTATTTCTATGATGACAGACTGGATCATGTTTTCTCTTGAAATGTGTATCTCAGAATTGATCAGAGCAAAATTATTTCCTTTAACATAATCAATGTAGAGAATCCATTCTTAACAAATAGGAGAAAGAATGGAGGAGACAACACAGAATGGAGTCACAAAGTCCTACATAGATTTATTTCTGGGATGAACTTGTAGTTAGAAACAGGAATTCAATTCAAATTAATTTCTCCTGTGTGAGATTTCACCAGTATCTCTTGTAAGTTTCAATCACTGAAATATTTTAGGGATTAGTTATAACAACCCCCTTGGAACAGATTTTACCAGTGATGAGCATTCAGCGGGAAAATTCACTGACACCACATTTGTATCACATACTAAAGCAAAGATAGAAAGTCCCCGCATAACTTTCAGATCAGCCCTCTGCACACTCCTTGTTCCTTCCTGTTTTAGCTCATCATCAATTCGTGAGAGCATCATGACGGCAGCACGGAACAGCTATCACTAGAGCAGCTTGAACATGATGCTTTCCTGGGAATGTCCATGTGACACCGCCCTCCTTCACCCTGCCAGTTCATCTGACCACAGAGAGCATTCACTATCAAATCAAAGGCCACCACATGTCAACCCGCAAAGATCAGCTGCAATCCACACACGGTAGCATCCAACAGCAGGGGCTTAGCCCATGCCAGAACGGAATTGACCTGGAGAAATGAAGGCAGGGTGTTAGGTTGTGCCTTCAAATGTGTTTGCACACTCACAGGCTCAAACAGGTGGCGTGTTTTGAGTCTCACACTAAAAAAGAAAAAAAAAAAAGAAATCATTCACTCAAAACAATCTGCATAGATATTTTCTAGAACTTTTCTAAGATGCCTGTGTTAGAACAGCTGCACACAGAAGGTAGGAGAGAGAGTTACTCATGTGAGGTGGTCCCAAAGCTGCCTCTGGGACCATCCAAGACCTAATTCCCACTACTACCTTTCTTCAAAATAGCACTTCTTGGAGACAGAAACTAAAATATACAAATTTCTATGGAAAAACATAATATTTGTATTCACATCTATAGTAATATCCATATGTATAC
>PVKS010049037.1:0-12159 GCA_004027875.1 Aplodontia rufa | reverse complement strand
CCTACATGTAGTATTTATTTCTGTTGTCTATTTTAATTGTACAACATTAAATCTCCAATTTATTCAGGATTATCTGCAAAGTTTAGCAGTAATTTAACTTTTACTTCTTTTGTAACTTCAGGATACACCTCACATTAAAAGAGATAGAATAAAAAGCTTTATGAATTAATCTGATTAATTATATGCTAAAGATGTCATGATGTTCAATACATTAAAACATGGCATAACATTTAGTTATATATGTTTGTTATAATTTTTAGGAACATTTATTTTCAAGCAATTATAGACTTAGAAATGTGGCAAAAATAATATGCAGAGTTCCCATATATCTTCATCAGCACACCTAAATGTTAACATGTTTCATAGCTATACAATAATTATCAGAAACAAGAAATTAACATTGATGAAATTCTACTAATTTAACTATAAGCCTTAATCAAATTTCAATGGTTTTTTTAGTTACTAATGTCCCTTTCTAGGTCAAAGGATTCAATCTAGGATTCTCAATTACATTCACTTGTTACTTCTCCTTATTGTCTTCTGACAGTGTCACTTCTTCATTTTTTCCTTGTCTTTTATGGTTTTGACACTGCAAAAGTGCTGAAAAACATTTTATAGAATATACTTCCCTTTTCACTTGTTTGGTGCTCTCTCATGATTAGAACAAGGTTATGAAAATAAAGATTTATCCTGTACTGTATCAAATATAGAAGTGTTATTTATAGTTCTGTTTGTGGGTTCATCTTTTTCTCACTTTGGAAAATTCTTGGCGTATATATTTTAAAATATTATTTCTTCCTTCCATTCTCTCTGGCAACCAACTTACACACGCATTAGACATTTCCATAACATCCTAAACATCTCTTATGCATTTGTCTGTATTTTTACCATGTTTTTCTCTCAAGCTTCAGTTTGTATTCTACATACTTAGATTCTAGTCTTTAATTCTCTCTTCAACTGAATCTAAAGAATTGCTATACTTGCTCTTAAATTTTTGCTTTATTTAATTACTTTTATAAATCTCATTTCAATTGCACATTTTTTAGTCTTAGATTAACATATTACTTACAGGTAATTTGAAGTCTATATCATTACTTCAATGTCTGGGTTAGTTTTTGGCCCATTTCTACTCTTTATTTTCTTTCCTAGTTTTTGGTTATCTGACTGCAAACCTTGGAATTCGTGGTAGGCTTCTATATTGCATATTGTTTATATTGTTCTGTTTTGTTTATGAAATGTGTTGAAGTTCTAGATGTTGAAACAGTATTGAATATCTAGGTGATGGTATATAGTGCCCTAGAGAAGAATTATGTTTCCTCTAGCTGATAGAGAAGATGTAGGAAAACCATCTGGATTTAGTCAAGTCTATGTTTCAGAATTTACAGGGGCTACTCTATTTCTGCTTGTCTTTTCTTTAATTATAATAAATCATCAGAAATTTTCATCTAAAAGCTGAGATCTTTACTGTAGCCCTTCTTTATGTTCTAAATTGCTGCTTTTCTTCTTTTTGTAAAATTTTTAAGCTGAAAATTCTGGTGAGCATATGTATTGGTACATTTTCCTTTTCTAGGATCTTGACTGTCCAATATGCTTTGTCTTAAAATTCACGTTTTTTGGTGAGTGATTTAGCCTGATAAAAACCACTTCATCACAGTTGGAAAATGAGGTCCTTTTATTCACACTGTCTTGATTTCACAGGGACATGGTTGATTACTAGTGCAAGCTGCCTTCCCATTGAACAGGATACCACAAGTGGTGTCTTTGCAGTGGTCCCTAATGTTATCTATGAGGTGAGGGCCAGGTTTCGTCTTCTTTCCCTCCCAGTGTTGCTAGTTCTCCCCAAAAACTCTCCTCATAAAATTCTCCCCAAAAATCTCATAAAATTCTCCCTTCCTCTGACTCTTGAGAGTCTTATTTTCTTGATGTTCCCAAGTCTACTCATTCTCAACCACAAATTTCTGTCCTACAGTTAACTTAAATGTCTTTTTTTCCATTTCCCTAGTCAAAACTGAAACCAATTAAGTCTTTTGAAAATATTTCATTGTATTTCACTTAAAATGTCCCTTAAATGCTTGATTTCACATTATCCAGAAAGGTAATGACTTATGTCTCTATCTTAGCATATCTTGATCTAAATCATTAATTTTCCCCTGATTGTATTTTTATAATATCAGGACAAAAGAAAGTGAAAGTAAGTTTTTAATTAAGTTATTCTCAACGTTGTATTATTGGTCGTAAGCTGCTTATCCAAATTCAATCAAACCTTTAAAATCCTTCTTATTGCTTTTAGCTTTTAGAAAGTCCTGTTTCATCTTACTCTTTGGCCTTTAGGATTCAACCATTTGAGTTTTGAACTTTTCTTATGTGTTTATCTTTTTTCCCTGATCAGTTTCACCTGCTTGTCTTAAGTCCAAATTCAAATGTTTTGGGGGTCTACACTGGATGCTTTCACTATGTTCATGTTTCTTCTTCATTGAAATGTTTATTATATAATCAACATTGAAGTTTCGCAAGCCTTTAAATATTAAGGAAACTTTTGTCCAGAATTATATGCCATGTAATAACAACTCTACCTTTTCTAAAGTGTTTGAAACCCAACTTCTTTACTATCATCCATTATTGAAGGCTGCAAAACAAGATACTGAAATAATAAAATAGATTACTTTCATTTATTATACTTTAATTGAAAAATTATAGTTTATCATTAATATTCATTTTTTTGAATTGCATGTTAAACATAATATTTAATATTATGTGAAATTTTGCAAAATATTTTATATGTTATGTAAGACTCAATTGAAACTTACATTAATTTCAATATCCTCAGAAAAAAGTCTCTTGACTGATAATTATAAAAGGATCAAGCACAAATGAGCTTATTTTTTTTTAATTCCCAGTATAATATCTACTTGGACATACATTTTTGTTGTTGTTGTTTGTTTGTTGTCTTTGCTAACGATTGAACCAAGGGAGATTTTACCACTCAGTTATATTCCCAACCCTTTTCATTTTTTAGACTGGGGTCTCTCTAAGTTGTATAGACCCTCATTAAATTGCTGAGGCCAGCCTCAAAAGTCTCCCCAGTCACTGGAATTACAGCTGTGTGCCACCATGCCCAGTTGGGGACACAATCTTTTCTAGCATTTTCATTATTATAATTTGACTTTAAAGTTAGGCAGTAAATTAAATGAACATCTTTCTAAAATTTAATTTATCCTTGGGTAACTTTATTTGTGAGTCTCAGAAAAAAGATGCATTAATAAAAACTCTTTGGCAATAAATCTTCATTATCCTCATATGTAAATATCACTGCTTGGTTTAGTTAACTCACTTAAGAGATTAATGACAATAAATAACCTTCACATCTCATATAAAATTAACTGATATGTTTATTTCTAGATCCTTTTGTGGATATGGCCATAACATGTCATGTTCTTGTAAATTTCTTGATATAATATGAGCACTGTATATATAATGACCTTATCATACATTCCACACATCAGAGAAGTTATCTGAAGGGAATGTAAACCATTACAAACATTTAAATGTGATTATTATTAATATTATTATTATTATTAGTAGTAGTATCTACAGAACATATCTGTACCTTTTCATATGGTCAAGAAACTGGAACTACTTAAGATATGTAAGTCTGTCAACTCAGCTTGGTGAATGACAGTAAGTCTAAAAGGGGGGATGAAACAGAAGCCCTCAGAGCTGAGTGTGATACATGTAAAGGTCTCATCCAGTGCAAGATCTCAATGGGATTTCCAGTAGCATGTGATGTGGACAAAAGCTTCATAATAAATCTCCCTATTTGAAAGCAGTTCTCTGAATAGTCTGTTTCCAAAATGGCACACTAAGTAAAAATAACATTACTAAGCTCACAGGTTCCAATATATTATTGGTATCTAATTGATATCCAAATAATTGGTTATGGAAAATAAATATAATGTCTAGTATGCACAAACATATTACAACCTTATTTTATTGAGTAATTTTAGTTGCTTATTTTAAAATTTGAGCTATCCCCAATGAATCCAAATTGTTAATTTAAAATTATATTCATTTTCTTTTCTGAACCTAAGTACTGCTTATATTTTATAAAACATCTAAAATAAAATGAATAAAGCAGACATAGACTTAGGAAAATTAAATAATCATTATTTGAAGACATTGAACATTCATATATATAACTGGGAGTAACACAAATTTCTATGATAGTAATAAATTATGATTTGCATTTTTTCAAAGAAAAATAGCTCTAATTAACTAAAACAGGGTAATTCAAACCTCCATTTGTGTTATTGATCCTAGCACTCCTTTCCCTTCTCTAAACAGTAAAGCAATGAATGTAAGGTAAATTAAAAAGTAACCAAGGAGGAAGGTCAAATAAAATTACAAAAGGGATTCCCCATAAAATAATTTACATTGTGTAGTCACTGATAAAACAGAAGTTTCTTTTAATGGCCATCACCCCTTATTGCTTTGTTTAATCATACATTAAAAAGTGCTTAATCAGTTTTTATGACTAGAAAACTATGCAAACTGGATTAAACAGCAAAGATAAATCTTCAAGATTAGAGATGGTTCTCCATGTTTATTCTTGGATACCTGCTCATTGGTTAACTCTTCTCTTCCATGTCTTCCCTGTAGCTGAAAACTCATGACTGGGGTTGAGATTAGTAGATGGTTTAAAAGAGAATACTTAAAAATGTAGAAAACTATCAAAAATTTTTATTAAAAAAGTTGTGTCCACTAGAACATATTCCCTACATCAAATTTATGTTTGCCATCTCCTAGGTACAAACCTTGTTTCCTTTCTGTTAATCCTCTTCTATGAACTATTGTTTTATTTATTAAATTAGGACAGTTTGGTTCACTCTATAACTCTTCTCACTTTCTCTTCTATCACCATATAAATAAGACCTTTTGCATCTATTTTTTCCCAAACATCTGACCTTTTCGTAAAAATGAGAGCCAGATGAAATCTTAATATAGTTTTGAAAATTTGCATTTCTCTGATTACTAGTGCTTTAGAACACTTTTTCATGTATTCATTGGCTTGTTCAATGTTCTCTGTTGAGAAGTTTCTATTTAGCTCTTTGGCCTATTTATTGATTGGGTTTTGAGGTGGAGATTTTTGAGGATTTTGTAGATTTTAGATATGAGTCCCCTGTCAGAAGAATCACAGATCATGATTCTCTCCTATTATGTAGGAAGTCTCTTGATAATTTTGATCATTTCATGCCAGTCAGATTGGCAAAAAATGAAGAAAATAAACAATAATAGATGCTGGAGGAGTTGTGGAGAGATAGGTACATTAGCATACTGTTGGTGGAACTGCAGACTGGTACAGCCCCTCTGGAATGCAGTGTGGAGAATACTCAAAAAATTAGGAATGAATCCGCCACATGATCCAGCCATTCCTCTCTTGGGTATTTTTATAGGGGATTTAGAATTGGCACATTACAGCGACATAGCAAACTCTATATTCATAGCAGCTCAATTTACAATAGCTAAATTATGGAAACAACCCAGATGTCCCTCACTGGATGAATGTATCCAAAAACTGTGGTACATATATATATACCATGGAGTTCTACTCAGCAGTTAGATACAATGATATTGCAGCCTTTGAAGGTAAATGGATGGTTATGGAAGAAATCATGCTGAGCAAAGTTACCCTAACCCAGAGAACCAAGGGTTGAATGTCTTCACTCATCTGTGGAGGCTGGAGCTAGACCCTGGCCAGTGTAAAAAGTGGTCAATTTTCATGTATTAAACCCAGCAAAGGTGTAGTGACAATAGGGCATCCACAGAGATATATTGGGAAGAAGAGGGGAAGGGATGGGGGGGAAGGGCAAGGGTGGGCTCTAGGGGGTTAATCTAATTTTCAGAATATATACATATCATATTGTTTGTTGGAAGTATTTTTGATTGTACAACACCAAATATATATAATATTATATTATATGCCAGGAGGGTAGTAAACTCACTCATCAGCAACACTGATATAACTCCAAGATGAGTTTTAAGTGTCTTTCTTTAACAGTGAGTACAATAGAATCATTAGCTTTCTCTGGGTAAAAGTATGAAACTGAGCTACAAAGAACGATTCACTTTAGGGAGCTTTTTTCTTATGCAGAAAAACTAGAATCCTTTATGCTCGCTTTAATAAAATTTCAGCTACCTCCCTTTCTCTGCAAGAACAATATCCTCCATTTATTTCATCAATAAGATACAGGAAATAAAGGGTTATGAATATTAAGTTTGTGTCATACATAAGTGGTAGTAACTGCTGCTTAACAACTTACCATTATGCCCTCCTGCCTGCAACTTTAGAGTATTTCTAAAGCAACATCTCACAAGAGTTAAGCTTGAGGATGTTATTTATTCACATGTCCTTCAACATGTGAGAACAACAGAGACAGGCATCACTGTCATCGATTTAATGACCTCCTGTGACATTTTAATCACTTGAGCATTCGCTTTAACTAGCTGGAAGTTCATCCCAGTGTGTTTTCTTCAATGGTGGCAGCAACAGGAAAACAATTTCATAGCTACAATATCATCAGAATGATCCACAAACGTTGCCTTGGAACTCAAAATACGGCAAGATTGACGCTACTTCCTTCTGCAGTACCATCCCCTTTCCTCTAATTATACCTGCTTCTTTAACTGATTCACCTTGTTTCTTTCTAGATTCTGAATCCATGATAGACCCTGGCTCTCAGATGGATATCACTTAATCCCTAACAACTAAGATGTTACTCAATAAAAACTTATACATCCCCTATTTGGTTATTCACACATCAAAGAAAATGAGAATAGTCTTGATGATCTAAAATGGTTAAGTTATAGGGCAGACATTTTTGGAAAATAAGAAGCTTCTGTCTTCTCAATGTTTCTTCATACATGGATTCCAATTCCAATTCCTCTCATCTAGTAACAGAAACTAAAATTACAAACAGAGAAATCCATATATGCTGAGAAATCATCTGTCTACTGATGACAGAGATGCTGGACAGTTAATCTAAACACATTACAAAGCAATGCCACAGGTGAGCTAGAAGAAGCCAGTAAGAATCCTTAGCCAGAGCAGAGTTCCATCATTCTGGATACCTATCAGGAACTTACACAGAAGTCAAGCATCAAACTACAAGTTCTTTTAATTTTCTGGATCATGTACTTTATTTCTCATTATACTCATTTTATGGCGCATATCATAGAAATAATGGATATAAGTTTTCAGTTGATATTTTAAAATGTACCTCAAAACTGTATTCTACCTTTCTTTCCTTTTTTTATATAGTGGATCTCATTAAGTTTATAAGGGTGGCCTCAAACTAGAAATCTTCCTACCTCAGCTCTCTGATTTGCAGGTATTACAGGTGGTCACCAGGCCTCCCCATTACTGCACTTTAACTACAAAAAAAAAATGTTGACATAAATTTTCTAATAATATATTTGAGATCAGAAACATTGACCAAGGTACAGAAGATCCATTATTTGCCTAAATTAAAATAAGACAAAGATATAAATAGGTAAATTTAAAGCTCCAAGTAGGACTAGAATAAACTTAAGCTGAATATTTAAATATGATGTCCAGCTCCATTGCCCTGAGTGTCGGGTCTCTAGAGCAAGGTGAGCCCTAGAGACCTGCTCTGTAGCAACTAATGTAGAAAAATACAGACTTTGTTCTCCAAGTTTATACTTGTTCCTAGTGCTGTTATCTATAAATTGCATGGTATTGGACAAAACAAATATCATTCCTGAACCTCAACACCCTTGGTATAAAGGAGATAACAAAATATTTCTGGTGAAGTTACCATAGTGATTATTGACTCATTGAATGTAAACATAGTTGAGTGCTTTATCTGTCTTTTCTGGAGGAAAATTATACATGCTCATTTCAGAAAATGAAGTTTAGCAAAGAAAATCTCACCACTCCTTGAAAACACTTAGACATTTCCCCCTAGCACTTTATCTTAGTATCACAACCAAAAACTGTGCTTTATTTACTAAACTTATCATGAGAAGCAGTGCCATGAACAGAAAGTCAGATGCTGGAAGCAGAAGGCCCAGAAGTCTGGGTATCAGCTCTCTTAAGGAACTGGACAGGTTGCTAAAGCTCTATGAGTCACAACTACTTTACTTAGTTAATGAGGATAATATTAGCTACTTTATAGGATTATCTATTGAGATAAAAAATACAAAAAGCCTATTGAAGAGCCCACCCTATATTTAATCAATGAATGTTAGTTCATTCACAATCTATCCCAAAAGATAGTGATGATAAGACAAGGAATTAATAGGTCAAACCTCCTACCAATCAACTAGGAACAGTGCTCAGGATTTTGGAGCTTTGAAAGATGGCAGGAAGGTAGGAGTGTGCATGTGTGTGACTATATAAATGGTGTGCATACACACAAGGGTATGTACTTGTGTACTTTGACATGCATTTCCTTAAGACCCTACCAGAGTGGCAGCATGTTCTGGGGCCAGAGAGAAAAGGAAGAACTAGATAGATAACTTCTGAAGGTGGCCCTGGGGAAAGCCATGACATGATACTGATAGCTCTGCAGTCCTGCTGAACATCTCTGACACCAATCAAAAAGGAGCTACCTTCCATGTTAGAATCTGATAGGTCTTTTGCTCCTTTCTCTGAGCAGTAGTCATCTCCATTCTGCACCTTGGAGTTGCTCTGCCAGGATGGCATGCTGAGATTTTTTCAAGCTCTGAACCAAAAAGGTCATTTTCCAGTTAGATGTGTTCAGGGAATCTAAGCAGAGTGCAAAGTAATAAAATCAAGGCTCTGCCAACAAAATTACCCCCTTACTCCCTGCTATTTAGATAGCTCTGCTTTACTCTGCAGGACATAAAGAGGATTTAGTAGAATAAATCCTATTATTTATTGCAGTCACCATTTACAACAGAAATAGTTTCCACCTACCTTCTTAGGAAAATGGGCAACTTACTAGATCATCACTTATAGTCATAGAAACATCATTTTTCTAGGTGACTGCAAGGAGCAGATTAAAAATATACAAAGTGATGGAAATTTAGAAGTTGATAAAGCAACAAATGAAAATTTCCAGCTTTCCAGTTTTTACTTTGAAAAGTCACAGATATATGAGGAACTTTTAAAGGCAAAAAAGTAAGCCACAAACATGGAAGTACAGGCATGGGAGGTACACCCATATAGAAAAATTAAGTCCAGAGAAAAACAGAAATTTGACAAAAATTCACTGTCAGGTTAAATTTCCAGCTGCATGTAAAATTATTGAAATTAAGAGCAGATATAGTCCTTTCAAATAACTACCATCTCTTTCATTCTCAATCAAGTTCAAGATGAAACATAATGTTTGGATACACTGAAGTTCCACGAAAGTTAAATGCATTTGTAATGTTGTTGACAAAGCAAAAATTATATATTTTAGTGCAAAAAAGCAAGAAAGACCTGTATCTCCTGCCATATTTGAAAGTTCGTATCTATAATTTTCCTTTCTGAAGTATGATTGTTCCAACACATTCTTTTAAGTTAAAAATAAAACAATCACTTTTTAAAAATCACATGAGCATACTGGGCAGTTTTTGAAGGGTAATGGTTTTTAGTTGGTTTCTACCTTGATGAATACTTTTTATACAAATATGTAAAAATTTTTTAAAGTACTTAATTAACCAATAACCTTGTATTTTCTAATCAAGTTTCTCTTTAATTAAAGGCTGTATAAATTTACCAGGCCTTTAGGATAACTGTTAAAGGATGTCAAATTGTCAAGAATTCCTAGTCACCTGGTGATATACAGGGTTACAGGATACCCACTGTAACCAGGTACAAATGCTATGGCCTAAATATTCAAGTCAGGCTTTTAGTCACAACACCTTTGATGAGCATTTAGATTGAATAAATGTCTTAGCTCCATAAAACCTAATATACACTTATTACCATGTTGGATTATAGGCCAGAAATGGAATATTTTGGAAAATAAAAATATACAGACTTTATTATACACATTTTAAAACTATATAGACAGCAAAATTCCCTCTGTCATTTCAGCCTCTACTGATGACGGCCTTCAACAGTTTTAACTTTCTTTACCTCTTTAAACATATTAGTATTATTTTACTTTTTAAACAAAATGAGATTTTAAAGTACATATTGTGAGGCAACTCTCATTTTACTTTGTAAGGCTATATTGGTAGAATGGAATTAAACCAATATGGATAAGTATACCTCAGTGTTCTAATGTCCTAGGAATTAAATTACTACTCTCATGAGAGGTACTTGGGTTAATTCTCCTTTCCTGTTATTATCAACAATGCCACAATCAAAATTTATCTATACATTTCTTTCCACAATCTCATCCACATTCACATGTAGATCAACACACATGTACAAACACATACACAAAAATTTTTCTTTAGGAAAAGCTTCCAGAAGTGCCAGTGCAGGATCAAAGCATTCACACATTTCAGATTTTAATAGATTCTGTCCATCTGCCCTGAAAAATTGTATGTACCAATTTACAGTGCCACAGTGTGTGAGAGTGCTTCTGTCTTGACACTCTTTCTCTTCTCCTTGCATTCACTGTAAAAGCTATTACTGTTCTTGGCATATAATGAGCAGGCTATATTTGTTTGGATGAGTGAGTAAAGCATCAATGTCAAATGAACAAATACTTGATTTAAGCAGTTATCAAATCAAATGTATAAAGATACATGGTCGTGTACATGTATCTTTATAAGTGGCATATTATGTACCTCAGACTCAATAAACATCCCAAATAGATCTATTTACAATATTTGACATATGAAATTCTCCATACTTCAATAAACTGTGATTGCTTAGTTAAATATAATTTGTGGCTTCTGAGAAGAGGAGTCTAACTCATACAATTCTTTCTGACGTTTTCCACTTGTATTTCAAAATCTTGAGATGGATGTAGTATCTCTATAGTAACTTTTCATAAGTGCTCTCAATTACATCCTAAATAGAATTAGTTCGCCTTGATGTTTGGAAATGTAAACTTTCTCTTCAAAGTAATGAGTTAGTCAATCTGATCACAAAGTTTTCCTAGAAAGCAAGTTCTGTTTAGAAGTTTCTCGACACTTAGCAAGGGGTTATAATGATTTTACATTGTTGTGAACACAGTATCTTAGGCTGTGAGAGAACTGGAATGCCTTGAATTGTAAACCAACAGAGCAGTACCTTTTTTTTTCAAGGAATATTTTGTTAAACTGTCACTAAGAAAAAAATAAACTTATATATCAATTTATATCTGAATTCTCCACAGCAAAGAAATTCTACTAGGCATGAAAACTGCTTAAGACAAAATAAATATAGTTCAGAGAGTAACTGAAGGATTCTTAGCAAATGAATTATTTCTCTAATTTATGTAGATCTATAATTGCACTTTAAGGTTTTGTAAGTCACACATACGAATGGCATCAAATTATTAAATGTATATTTTGAGCTCAGTACTCAGTGACAACATAGCAATGTCAAACCTGTTAGTTCATTTGGACAACTAGGATAAAAGAGAAAAGATTCAGAACCTAACAGCCAAGGTCACAATGAGCAGGAGAGCAAGGCACAAAAGTGACCTAAATGCAAGTAAATATTGTGGAGGCAGAGGTCATGAAGGCTCAAACTCTCAAGACAGATAAGTGGCAGAAATGTTGCAGATAGATGGGAAAAGAACTAACATATATTGATTTTTGCAAGATATACCAAGCACTATAACAACATCTTTTCAGACAGCTCTTATTTCTCTTAATCTTCCCAACAGCCTCTGACAGTCATTTATACTGCTATTTATAGAAAAGGAACTGTGACTCAGAGAACCTAAGTGGCTTTCCCAAGGGTTACCCAGCTGATGAAAGTCAAGGTTAAAGTAACAAAGAGGATGTTCTTTGAGCTAGCCTATGCTACAGTGCATGGTAGCAGCCCACATCAGAACCATCTGTCTTAAAATAAAAAGGGAACCTGTCTCCAGAGTGAGCTTCCGAAACTCACCCTTGACAGTATGATGTGACAAATGGTTTCCTAAAACGGGATTAAGTTTTGTATAGCAGTTTCTCTAAGTAACTTTCCAGGACCACATCCCTACGTATTACCTGGATTTCATTAAAAACATAGGTATCAGGAGGGAG
>PVKS010049036.1:0-12152 GCA_004027875.1 Aplodontia rufa | reverse complement strand
TAGGCACACTAACACACTGTTGGTGGAGCTGCAGACTGGTACAGCCCCTCTGGAAAGCAGTATGGAGAATCCTTAAAAAATTAGGGATGAGTCCACCATATGACCCTGTTATTCCACTCCTGGGTATCTTTCCAGGGGACTTAGAATCAGCACATTACAGTGACACAGCAATATTGATGTTCATAGCAGCACAATTTACTATTGCTAGGCTATGGAAACAACCCTGATGTCCCACACTGGAAGAATGGATTCAAAAACTGTGGTACATTTATACCATGGAATATTACACAGCAATTAGAAACAATGATATTGCAGCCTTTGAAGGTAAATGGATGGCTATGGAAGAGATCATGATGAGTAAAATCAGCTTAACCCAGAGATCTAAAGGTCAACTGTCTCCACTAATCTGTGGAGGTGGGGTCTAGACCCTAGACAATGAGAAAGTTGGTCTAGTAACATGAGTTAAATCCAGATAAGATGTAATGCTTTACAATCTAATACTTTTTTAGAGTTATAATGGGAAGGGGAAGGGAGGGATAAGGGAGAGTAATGGGGGCGCACTCCTGGGGATAATTGCAATATCCAGAATATATTCACATTTTATACACATTTTATATTATTTTGTTAAAATCTTGTAAGGTTGTTCAAAAATAAAAAATTAAAAAAAAATAAAAAAATAAAGTTGTTGAAATAGTGAATTTTATGATATATAAAATTGTACTTACTTCACTTTTAAAAGTTGCTTTATTTGTAATTCCTTACTTTGCTTTTAAAATTTGATATCTCACATAGAATAATACAAAACCAAATAATATGCAATACAAAGGAAGAAAACTTCACATGCCAGGTAAAAGTGGAGTTTATAAAATACAGGAATGATGCATATGATGTATGCCCAAGAGGGCATTTTCTAAAAAAAACTCCAAAAGCTTATTTGAAAATTAGTTTTTTTTAACTTGGAAAAATTTTATGTCAGTCAAATACCACTGTGTCTTGGACTAAGTCAAAAAGAATTGTACTCAAATGCTAGGATACAATTACCCATGCCTTCTTCTGAAAAGGAATGTATATAATTCCCACACTTTAATTTCAAGATTATTCATTCAGTATTATTTAAACTTAACATTTAGATCACTTCTACTTGTTATGTATTATTTCTCTCAGACTTAAATATGTCAAAAGTCTCTGATGCTTAATGAAAAATTATATTTCTATGAGTACATTATTTTAGTAGATTGAATACATATGCTTATTTTATCGTTCATACTTCTGTTTTAAAGAGAAATAGTCAATTTTTATTTATTATTTTCATCTGGTTCTTGTTTATCCGACACTTAGTTGTGTATGTGATGCTGGGGTTTGAACCTGGTCCTCACACATGCCAGGCAAGTTTTCTACAGCTGAGCCACTGCTCCAGCATACATATGCTTTTAATTCAAATAGTATTTATGTTAGTTCATGGCATTATTTGGGTGTTAATGCAGGATTACTTGTCACCATTTAATATGATATAAAATCCTAACAATGTTGTTATTAGTTAATGCTGTGATATGTGAAAGACTATAAATTATAAGGTTTGACAAGGAATTTTTCAAAAAATATTTTATTCATTTAGATGTTATATCATTGAAATAAAGGAAGAAAATACATTACCTACTCACCTATTTGCTCATCATTTATATAATAATGGCCTTGTTCTTGAACAACATATTTAGTAGAATATATTTTTTTCTGTCCTTTTCTTTTTGTTGTCATTATTTTTTCCTAATAAATGGCTTTTCAAAAATGTTAAAAGATACCTTACATGCTGATTTTTAAATTACATTTCCATTGATGATTATTTATATTTTGTATCTTTTGATATGGACTAGACTATGTGTATATGATAGGCACATTCAAATAATTTATGAGATTTCTATTTTTTTTTGTAGATTCTACAAAGAAATTAAAGGATGTTCTTGAAGAATTCCATGGTAATGGCGTGCTTGCAAAATATAATCCTGAAGGGGTAAAACTTCTTTTTTATTTATATCAGTTTAATGTATTGGTTGGAGGTGGGTATTTCTTCATAAAAAGTTCTTCAAAATATGTATATGTGTATTGGCATATTTATAGCATATACCTACATGCATAAACTTACATATATGTGTATGTATGCATATATATACACATACATGTATATATCACATCTCATAAACCATTTACTGTATACCACACATAACAAAAATGTAGTCATAGCAAAATCTATTCTAGAAGATATAGTACATGTAGTAAGTTTTTCATTCAAAATTTGCTAAAGAAAATAGTACTTCTGTATTGTATCCTTGAGAAAGTGTAGTCATTAAAATACAGTATTAGTATTCTTCCCAGACCTTAAGAAACCACATCAGACAGAGGAGAGGCAGTACGCTTGCTCTTACTCTGTGATCCACACATACTAACCCAAAAAGTGCATTCCTGTGGGACATGAGGGTCACTCCTTTCAGGAAATTATTTCCTCAACGAAGATTCTGTGATGTACATAACTACTCTGTCATCTTAAGGAACCAGTCTGGAATAAAGGAAAGTAATTTCTTCCTCCTATCTTGTGTTTAACCTATTACTAGTAAATTTGAGTTCCTGAAATCCTCTTCATGTTAAGTTTGCATGTCCCGTCAATTCCTTTTGAACACCAAATTGGAATTGATGCCTTTTCTTTTCTTTGTTTAATAATCTTTCCTTCAATATTATTATTTTTTAAGAAAGAGGGACAGTGAGAGAGAGAGAGGAGAATCCATTTTTATTTAGTTTTTCATGTGACTTTTGTTGCTCCGACACTTCGTAGTGAACATGGTGCTGGGATTTGAACCCGCATCCTCACCCAAGCCAGGCAAGCACTGTAACTGCTGAGCCACTGCTTCAGCCCCTCCTTTAGTATTATTTAAGATGTGTTGCATTTTGAATGATCAGTACTATGGTTTGTTCATTTGTAGCTTCACCAAATGATTTTAGGGCTTTAAGGGAATAAAAATAAACTGCCCTTAGCAAAAGACAAATTTGCCTAAATCTATCACCTAGATAGTTTATTTATAGACAAAAATGTGATATCTATTTTTTTGTCATTGCATTGTGTATGCAAATTATAAGAGCACAGTTGCTGGTTGTCTTTCAATATCATTCTTGTCTGGAACATTTAGAACTCCACTTTAGTTATTCCAATGCAATCTCTAGATCTTAACCTCAAAACATTCATATTGTTTTATAATATCCTTTCAGTATTTCTCATAACTGTTTTTTCATGTCAAATTTTCTTATCCTTTGTATATTATGATACATTTCTATACTTTTAAAATTTATTTATCATAAGATTTATTTTCTTTTTATAAAATAAAATGTTTATTGACAATAAAGGTAGTGAAAATAAATGCAGTTTTAAAGCCATTTGTTCTTTTATCAAAAACAAAACAGATGTCTGGCCTACATTTTCCTCACATTTTATTTTCCTAGAAGCTATAGAGTGAGAAAAAATAATGTTGATGGATGGATGATCTTGTACAATTGAAAATCTCTAGGTCCGGGAAAGAAGACTGGGGAAAGTAGAGATGACAACAGCATTGAATTGCTATAAAATGAAAATTAAAATTGTCATTAATATTTACAATCTCCACAGTATCAAAAAACATGCATGCTTTTCTAATCTATACAAAGAGATTAAAACTTATATTTTCTCCCTAAAGATAGATGCTGGACATAAATTCATTTGGAATATGATCTTGTTTATGTCATAAACGTTTTGCCTCAATGATTTCTTATTTAAAGAACTCCCAGGATTTAGTCTTGCTATTATTGTCTTTTTCATGAGGACGATAAGTCACTGCATACTCTACTTATTGTGTTAATTACTAGGTTCTTTACTAGATAAGCATATGATGTCAGTCTTTATTACTGTAATACCTCTCCAAGAAGGCACAGATATGTAGAAATGCATTATTAAAATAATGGAGAGTTGAAAAACGAAAAAGCTGGATCTCATTATGAGCCAATAGCAATTCTAAACTAAGAGTGAAACCACTCTTTGATCTTAATATTGATAGAATTTTTTCCTTCTGGAGAAAATTTTAAAACTTACATGAATTTTCAAGAATAAGTATGTATTTTATAAATACCAATAGGAAGTCATTAACAATTTTCAATATTGATAATTAAACCATTAAGATCCAAGGTTATTTTTAATACATGACCTCATTCAGTTTATGAAAACTTATTCTAACGGTATGAAGGAATTTCTCCTGTCAATTTACATGTAAAGTTAATCACTTTCTATTGACCAAACTTGAGACCAAAGTTGTTTGGCATGAATGACTCCTTATAGATGCTCAATAATACAAGAGAAGGGATTAATGCAGGCTCATTTTAGAATAAATAATTAATCTCTTATTTCCCAAAATTGCTATGACTCATATCATCCATCTTAAATGTGTTTGCAAAGAGAACAAATAAAGTATCTCTTCAACTGCATCTCCCATTACATTTCTTTGTTTATAATTTTCTTGCATTACTGAATTTTAAAAGTCATATATAAAAACTTAATCCAAAGAAGACATAACCTTTGTAAGCCTATTCTAGTAGAGAGTAAATATTATGTGCAATAAATGCATGAATTATTTATTTTTAATTCTTGACCTTTAAATATCATTTGATAATTTCATTCTTATTTGAATAGCCAATATCTAAACAATGTCTTTCAAGATTTTTTTTTTTTTTGGTACCAGGAAATGAACCCAGGGGTGATTAACCATTGAGCCTCATCCCCATCCATTTTTACTTTTTATTTTGAGACAGGGACTTGCCAAGATGCTTAGGGCCTCATTGAGTTGCTCAGGCTGGTTTTGAAACTGTGGTCTTACTGCCTCAGCCTCCTGAGTCACTGGGATTACAGGCATGTTCCACTGTTCCCGCCTCAAGATTCTTTAAGAATAAACATATTTAAAGACTTAAAATTTCCAAATTAATAAAATTCAAGGTTTTCAAATAAAGAATCTTATTTTAAGAAGAGTAAAATAATGTTTCAAAGTTTAACCATCCATGATGATGACAGTGGCTGCAATTAAAACTTAGTGTCCAATTTAAGGCTGATGGCCTTTGTTTTTCTACTTCATTGACTATGCCATAGAACATATGAAGGCCCTGGTTGATAGGAAGAATAAGGGGAAAGGGAAGGTACTGGATGTCATTGCTTCTATAATGAATGGGACATATCACAGAACACATTAATATTGCTGACTTGTGCCTGACAAGGTAAGAGTTTGCTCTTACCGGTCTTCACCTAGTCTTGTGTGGATATATGATGTTAAAAGTATGAAGTTTTCAACAGTAATCTAAGTGAAAGGATTTCCTATAAGACACAGTTGGGACATGTAAATAATCTGATGAGATTAGTGGAATTTGGTATATGAGAATCAATTTGCAATTTTTTTGTTTCTTTTTGGCACAAAGGATTGAACCCAAAGGCACTTAAGTACTGAGCCACATCCCCAGCCCTATTTTTATTTTTTATTTTGAAATAGGGTCTCCTTAAGTTGCTTAGGGCCTCGCTAAATTGCTGAGGCTGGCTTTGAACTCATGACTCTACTGCCTCAGTCTGCTGAGCTGCTGGAATACAGGCATGTGCTACCACAACCAGCTGGCTTTAGATTTTAAACTCAACTCTAAATTGTTCCATTGATATTTTTAAAAATGCAAAGAAACTGGCAATGTATGGAAAGAATATATAATCTTTAGAAATATGGAGAAATGCTTGGTGTATTATCTAAAAAAAAGAAAACATTAAGTAATGAGGAATAAGTATTCATAATCTAATATAATTTGTACACATTTATATTTTCACTATCCACTCTCAAAGGCTTTCATCTTACTGTATGTATTATTCATTACATTTATCTCATGTCACTTGTAACTGTTTACTATCGTATTCAAAAACTGATCTAGTCAATGGTTCTCAAATTCAAGTGCACATCAGAATTACTTGGGGGCTTATTGAAATATAAATTGCTACCTGGCTCCCTCCCTCCACCAGTTTTGGATTTGGTGTTACCAGGGGTGTGCTCAAGAATTGCTATTACTTTCCCAGTTTATGCTGCTGCTGCTGTTTCAAAACCGTATTTTGAGATCCATGGACCTAGCGCATGTTTTAAAATCAATGGCTAAAATTGAAATTTTAGTACAATTATCAGAGAAATGAGATAATATAAATTATCTTACATTAACACATGTATTCTTTCTTTCCTTGCATGCACAGAAACAAGACATTCTTAATCAAGTAAGACATTTTCTTTTCTATTAAAATCTGTCTTTTCTTCTTTTATTCTGATATGACCTATGAATTTCTCATCCATCTCACTAAACTATATTTCTGTTTATCAATAAAGTTTTCATAGTATATTACCTATAGTACTAATAAAGTTGTAATTGAGGTCAGGAATGACAGAATTTTTTTCAAATCAGTATCTTAAGTGGAGGAACTGCTATCTTAATAGAATTAAAAAGGGTTTGGAGTGTGGGCTTCAGCTTTGTAGACTCAAATTTAATTTTCTAATTTTGTCCAGACATGTAAGACTGATGAGTTAACTCATTCAATGAATCTCAATTTATTAATTTGTGATGGGAGATTTAAAAATTGCATTTAAAATAAAATGACAAGGCCTCTTTTGTTTTGTCTATAATTCTGTGTGTGAAACATAACTAAAAACCATTGATTTTGCCCTCTTAAGAAAAAGGGTAACCAATCTGTCATTTCTATTACTTTCTCTTGGGAAAGCCCATTTTGTAAATGAAGTTATAAGTCACTAGTTCAGTTGAATGCATAGAATTACAACATATTATTGGATGTTCAATGTAGATAATTCTATCACACTAGAGTAGATATATTAATTTTTATTACCTTGGGAATATTTCTTACTAAAATGCATGAATTGTCTAAAACTAGTGTATTGTTTCTCTTGGCCAATACTGGATGCAACATACTGCTTGTTGTTCTCAAGTATTCTGATGCTTTCAGTAACATCAAGCATGTTGATTTCATGCTCAGCATGTAAAATGCAATGGTCTTGGTGGATTTAGATGCAGGTTCTAGATACTGTAATCTAGGCCTTTCTTGTGGTTGTCGGAATGAGTTTTTACTTTTCTTCTCCTCGTTCATCCTTTGTTCCATGTGCTGTTCTTTAGCAGCCAAACAATCCCTTGCAGAATACAAATCAGAGGCAAAGCTGAGAGGAAACAAAGGGTGAAAAAAAAAATCCAGAGCTTACCTGTGTTTTGGCTCTACCTGTGGTCTTGGTGTGTCAGTGCTCTCTGCATGTGGTGTTTTGCTGTCAGCAGATGGCCCTTGGCCAAGGCTGTGTTATGCTTTCACAACTCCGTGGGCTTCCCTTTTCTTCACATTTGGTACTGAACACTGTGGTTTCTGTTAATGTCTGCACTCTTTACATTCTGACAAGTAAGTTGCTTTGACCTCTTATAAATAAAGCTGAGAATTGAGAACCTACGTATTGTAGTGCTGCTACCTAATTCAGTATTTTATTTGAATGTTTTGCTGTACTGAGTATTGAAATCATAGCCTTATATGCACTAGCAAAGTGCCCTACTATTGAGCTCTGACACTAGCTCAAATGTAATATTTTAAATGTCTTTAAAAACTATTCTGACACTAATATTAACAATAATACAAAAACCCTTTTGTAAGCAAAAATTATCCTTCCTGTACCAAATCCAATGTTTTCCATTAAAGAAAGCATAAGGAAAGTATAACACAGAAAATGTGGTCTTAGAAGTCTGGCTGAATTGAGTTCAAATGCTGGATCTGCCACCTTAGGAAGACTTGTTCACCTATACAATACAGAGTGTATCAGCTCTTCTGGGTTGCTAAAAGGTTTAAATTCCAGAGTGCATGCTAAATAATCATCTCTGTGGCTGGCTCAGAGTTGTGTTCCATTAGCATTTTGAGACATTGACAAAGGTCACATTTTAGTGGACAATGTGATTTTATACAAAAGTTCTGAATCATGTACCAAAGGTGAAAGTTTAAACATCTGAGATATATCTCTAAACAATCTCACATCCTTAATTTTTTAGAACCTCACTTTTTATGTGAAGGCAAGGAAATATAAATGCTATGTAATTCCTTCATGCCATGTATTAGTGGTGGGAACTCAACACATTATTTGCTTCCAATGCTGAGCCTGTCCTCTGTCTCAAGTGCATCTCCCAGAATTGAGACTGTCACTTAGCGAAAACCAGAGGACCAAGGGTCGAATGTCTCCACTCATCTGTGGAGGTTGGAACTAGACCCTGGCCATTGTGGTCTATTATCATGTGTTAAATCCAGATAAGGTGTAATGTTATAATATAATGTTATAAAAAAAGCCTAATACTTTTTTACAGATATTGTTGGTAAGGGAAGGGAGGGATATGGGTGGGAAATTGGGGGGGCACTCCTGGGGGTAAATGAAGTATCTAGAAACTATACACATTTTATATTATTTTGGTAAAAATTAGTATGGTTGTTCAAAAGTAAAAATTAAAATTAAAAAAAAAAAACAGAGGTACCTTTTACCAGCATTTCTGCTTCTCTACCCTGTTAGCATCAGTACAATATCCAAGACTTTCCCCTTCTTCTCAAACCTACAGACAGAACACACTTTGGAAGGCAAACTACTAGACTGGAAAAGAAAGTGCAAACTATAAATCTGCTATTAACCTGATTTTGACCATTGGTTGATTATTCTTGGAATATACAGTACCTTGCCATTCAATATGTGGGCTCGGCTTTATGCCTTGATACTCAGAATGCAATCAGGTCCAACAATTTGAGAAGTTTTTTACATAGATCTTTTTGAGATTAATTAGTCATGACATAATTAAACAAATCACCTTGAATAGCTTCTTGCAGTTTTAATCAGATTTCAACTTTTACTAAGATACACTATCTTATATTTATAAAGGCAGAATTTGAAAATAGAACATCTGCTACATCTTTTCTACAATAAGAACTTGGATTTATGATTTGACTGCTAGGTGGTAATTGTAAAAATGTATTTATTTCTGCCATAAACTGTTATAATAATCATGCAGAAATAAAATATAGGCAATTATTGAGCTTACTAAAGTGCAATTAAGCCAATTCTGTGCACTTACTTTCTCAAAAATAGATTATGGAAATATGTAAATATAGTCGGAAAATTAATTAATTACTTTTCTTAGTTTAATAGCACCAAATTTAAATGTGTATTTTAAACACTGTACATAAGCTCTTTTGTCCTTTTTTCCTTTAGTAGCATTTATTACACAGAAGTTAAATACAAGATTAGACAAAACAGTCATGCTGGTATCTTTAGTCGACCTCTCTGTTTTTTTCCAAGGATAAGTAGAACAAAGGATACCCAACTACACTTGAAGTATTTTTAGGGTTTTGTCTCTGATTTTTATTGGTGTGTGTGTGTGTGTGTGTGCATTAAATCCTTAAGAGTGACTTTTATAACCAGAAAACACTGATAATAAATTACTGTAGATATTTTTTTGTGGAGACTTAGAAGGTCTAAGAATTTTAAGGTTTTCTTAAATAGGTAAAGGAAATCAAATTAATATCTTTAAGATAAATAAGCTAAAAATTTCTCTGAGAAAAATGCCTTAAAGATAATGTGTAAAATAGAGTTCAGTAGAAGAAAAGATGGAATATTGAAGGCAATTCAATAAAGACTATGGAGAATGACAATAGGGATTATAATGAAGGCTAGGGCAGATTTAGAACATGTTTCTGATATATATGATAGGTTACAATTTTAATCCAAGGATACACAAAGAGTTATAAATGTTTTCAAACCTGAATAGAGGTTCATACCATTGTTTTTTTATACTTTTTTTAAGAGCTCATTTTCTGAAATGGTAGACTTCTTGACACTAGTCAGTATTTCTAACTAAAAATCAACTCTGAAGGGTCTGGTACCATGTGTGAATGTTGCAAAATATTTCTACAAAATTGTACATTGATTACCTATAATATAATGAACATGGAAGTTAGAAATATTTAGGTCCTCAGTGATAATTAAGAACTTTTGATTTTGGGTTATTTAATGAACTTTTCTGAGCCTCAGATTATCTATAAATAGGATCAATGGTGGCATCTACTTATTGGGTTATTGTGAGGATTAAATTAGAACATGCACACATCTTTGACTCAGTTTCTAAAGCTTAGAAATATTTATTATTTCCATTATATGCAATTAGCATTTTAATCAAATTTCTAATGTCATCCCCCCATTTAGGGATCATAGAGCAGATCACTGACTACAAATATTAAAAGGAAAAAGTAGAGGCTTTGAGAAGGAAAGTGGAATAAAAAATATCTACTATTGAGACATAAATATACAGAGAGAGAGAAAGAGAAAGAGAGAGAAGAACACACGGAACAGAAAGAAATGCTTGCACTGCATCTCAAATGCACTTACTGTGGCATATTTAATAAATAAATGCTAGATAATGAATCTGGTTCTGTGAGAGAAACAGAAATGGTCAGGAGGCTCTTTGCTACCCAAGAGGAAATCCAATTTATAAGTTGTTGACAAAATGCCTCAACTCAGGAGATTCTGGAGTCATAAAAACAGCAAATTCCCTGAGCTAGCTGTAAAATCTTAATCACTCACTCTTAAATGTTGACAGGGTGTTTCCTGGTTTTATTTTATTTTATTCTTTTCAACTTGATATTTCTCCCAGTGCTAATCCAGGTAGATTGAGCATTGTTGGGTTCAGAAGAACAAAATTTTTGGAATATAATTTATTTGAAACCCTTGGTGACATTGTTCTTATTGGTTTTGTTGGTTTAGTTTGGTTTTATTCTGTTACAATATTAAATATATAGCCTACAATCTGTCATACTTTGAAGAGATGTCATTTAAAATCCATTAAGTTAAAGACTCTATCCCTGCTGAGAAGGTTTTTATATATATTCCATTTTACAAACATTTATCATCCCACCTGAAAAAAGTTTGTTTCTTACTAAGTTGCCCACGAAGATATAATTGAGTGGTATTTTACCATTTTTGACCATCTTAGTGTCTACACTTCACAAATATAATGAGGACATACAACATAAAAGATACTATGTGTAAAACACAGGTGATGAAGAGTAGGGTTGGGACTTGCAGTCCAGCAGGGAAGAGAAGTTCCACATGCAGATCTGCCTGTACATGGGACCCACTCAGAGCACTCTCTTGGGAAATGTTCTTCTAAAGTAAAAGTCAACATATAAGTAAAACATTAATTAAAAACTGATACTTTTCATTGGAATTATCATGTATATTAGTGTTCATGAGATCTTTAATGGGTTCCATGTGTACGTACATTGTGGATTTTTTTTTAGCAATCAATTCCATACTAGTGACAATGTTGAAAAGTAGACAAGCTGGTGTCATATCACATGAAAAGAATTAATTATAGCTGAAGTACACAAGTTATTTCAGTAAATTACAATGAATACTGGAAATTGTAATCAAAATAAATATTTCCATTATAATTCTTACAATCCATGATTTATATTTTTTAATAACTAAAACAACTTGGAGTATCATGGTCTTTTTTGCCATATATGATTTTTACTAAAAATATACATTTCTAATTTTCTCTTTACTGAGTCTTACTAATGGATAGGCTTAAGTAAGGTTAATTGTAGGCAATGCATAGTTTATGAATTACCTGCTTCTGGTGGACTAATTTAAGAATTAATATTGAAGGCTTTTATACCTTTCATTATTTCTTTTTAAAGGAAGTTGCTAGATGACAGTGTTTATACAATTTTCAAGGAGTTCTCTGAAATTTGAAGTAATGAACAATAAAATCACACTACCAGATAATTATAAGAAATGAAAAGAATTAAAAGTCCACAATTTTCTGAAAGTATATTCATATCAAAAATATATGCTTGAGTATGGAGAATCCTTAAAAAATTAGGGATGACTCCACCATACGACCCTGCTATTCCACTCCTGGGTATCTTTCCAGGGGACTTAGAATCAGCACATTACAGTGACACAGCAATATCGATGTTCATAGCAGCACAATTTACCATTGCTAGGCTATGGAAACAACCCCGGTGTCCCTCACAGGAAGAATGGATCCAAAAA
>PVKS010049035.1:0-12153 GCA_004027875.1 Aplodontia rufa | reverse complement strand
TGTATGTCCAGGTCTGTGTGGGTGTGTTTCAAGGTAGAAAACTTCTTATTAATGATTGCTATTTTTAATGGCAGATGGTATTTTGAAATGTGGGATGTCTCAGCATCAGCCTTTATGTGCACTGGTGCACAAAAACCTTAAGCCTTTAGTCAAAACTGGGCCTCACGGCCTACAACAATTACTTGACAGAATCACAAGTTAGTGGGCTCATACCTCTGTAGGTGACAGGCCTGGCTTCATGGGTCCTCATTAATCAGACTTAATGCCATTACTCACTTATGCTCCAAATTTTATTTTTAAAAAAATCAACAAAAGTCTTTGAGGCAGGTGTTCAGTAGCCTGGTGTGATGTGCTGGCCTCTCAAAGGTAAGCTCAAGGTATGCAGAAAACAGGAGCAGGGGCAATTAATAAAGCTTGACCTTAGATCTGGTTGCTGTCTCTGGTTGAGATCACTGCAGGAAAACTCTCAAAAGAACCTTGAGCTGTTTCAGCTAAGAGTTAGGGAAATACTTAATTTTTAGCACCTGCTGAACCATATAGAGCAGAAAATATTAATAGGGAAAACTTCCATAATTAACGATGTGAGGAAAAGCTTTGTTGAAGAAATATAGTAGGAAAACAACTTGGGGTGAAAGCAAAATTCAACAGCTCTTTCCTTGAGAGAGGTCCCCAAAAATCCATATGCTGAAGCCCTAACCTCCCATGTGCCTGTATTGGAAGTAGGGCCTATGGGAAACAGGAAGTCTGATGGTCCATTTTCAGAATGAAGCCTCAAGGTTCGCATATAAAAGGAAGCCATCTGAGGTCAGGAACCAGGTGGTCAGACATAATCCATTTTAAAGCTCCTTATTAGATATCCCATTGCACCCCAGCTCTTTTCTATATCTATCTCAATTTTATATAAGGCAATCACGCAGATGGTACCCCTGAGCTCCTCTAATCGGTATGAAGCGTAGGACTGCATCAGGTTGGAACTATCAGCAGGAGAACTGCCCGCTCACGTGTGCTTGCTCATCAGAGCCCCTTTGTGAGTGCACCCTCTGCAGAAGGGAAGTTTGTCCTGCTCACCCACTTCTGGGCACAAGCTGGATTTTCTTACAGCACCTCAGAATTTGTAATAATTTTATTTCTACTGTTATGGAGATGATTAAGATACAATGCGGTAGTAAGACTTGGGCTTTAATCCAACTGGACTGTTGTTCTCACAAGAAGAGGAAAAGAGTAAGAGAAGACCTCTCTCTCCACCAGCCTCCTCGCACAGAGAGGAAGAGCACGTGAGGACACAATGAGAAGGCTGTCCCAAGCCGGATATCCCATCCAAAGCCAAATCCACCTTGAACGAGGATTTTCAAACATCAGAATGGTGAGAACATAAATGCCTGTGGTATTTATTATGACTAGTAGACCAAAACAGTTTTATTCCAAAATACTGCAGAATTTAACCCAGTCAATATCCAAATATTATTGAAAGGCTTTTATGTGGCTAATCGTGAGGTAACATATGAAGTTTAAAACAAAACCTACCATGAACAGACCTTTGTTGATTAGACAAATGTTACACAAGCAATTAGTGAATTAAGCAAAACTAAATTTCTGAAAACAGTTTTAAAAGTATATAACTGGGGCTGGAGTGGTAGCTCAGCAGATGTGGTGTTTGCCTGCCATGCACAAGTTCACCGTTTCAAACCCCAGCACCATGTATATAACCAAGTGTCTGAGCAACAAAAGTCATATGAAAAACTCAATAAAGTTGATTCTCTCTCTCTCTTTCTCTCTCTCTCACTGTCCCTCTCTCTTTAAAAAAAAAAAACTATGTAATTGACACATGAACAGGATATTCAAGGTTTGCGAATGGGCTCCATCGTAAATGCCATTTTCTATATATACTGACTGAAATGCTATGCAAGATGCACTCCAGGGAGCAGCCGGATCACTGGGAAGGAAAACCATGTACTCTTCTGTGGAAGCAGAAGACTGAGAACGAAGGTCATTAGAGAAGACTACATCAGTGGGAGCTAGAATTTTTGAGAAAGGGTTTATGACAGAGGGAACAGGCCTTAAGCTACAGTTGACAACAAGGGATCTTCAGACACATGACACACGATATAACTATATATGAATGCATGTGATTCAAAGCAGGACATGCATAACCATATAGTTGATTTCTCAGTGGGAAGAGTCACAACGGCCCACAGAAGGTCCAGATTACTCACCAAATTATAAAGGAAACACTATTAAACAACTAGATTTCGTGACTTCAAAAAGTGGAGAACAGAATCATATGCACATTTAACCACTGAGAAGAAGGCCTATGGGTTAGTCAGCTTTCTGCCGCTATATAAAATGACTGAGCAATTAACCTATAGACAGAAAAAGTTCAATTCGGTTCACAGTGTTGGAGATTCCAGTAGAAGATCAGGCAGGCGCTTTACTTTGATCCTCAGCAAAGGCGGGGAGGGCTAGATTGAAATGGAAGAGAGCATGTGTCAGAAATCATGCACCAGGAAGTGAAAATCAACAGAAAGAAGCCTTCAAGGGCACATGCTAACACCCTAAAGACCTCTGATAGGGCCCCACCTCTTGAAGGTCTGCAGCACCCCCCAGCGGTGCCACTCCGGAGACCAAGGCCTAAACGTACAGAGCACGACAGCCACACCACAACTGCATATTGTTTGTTATATGGTAAAATTTCATTAATTAGTGATTCATGATGATAGACACACCTCAAAATGGAATGTATCTCAAAGACCATAAATTCTCCTAAAATACATCCCAAATAATGGCATTGCTAGGCTTTTATGCACCCATTTAAAATTAAACCAAATAACCAAGTTCTCCTCATATGATTTCTAATAGAAGTCTGGAAGTTAAATTCCTCTTAATAGGTTTGACTCAAAACACCAACACTTAATTATTAATTCTTCATTTGATATTCTGATAAACTAAACAGAGGCCAAAAAATTTGACCACCTGATCTAAAAGGATTGACTCTTTTGGTAGATAATTGAGCCATGACTCAAGGGATGAAACAAATAGACCAGCTATTAAAATGCTCCATCTCCGCACAACTGGAGATATTTACTGGATACTGGATTCACTTTCTGTGGCACACACAGAAATGTTAATTCGTGTGCTTGAGAAATTTTTATTTAATCATTCTAATAAATTTAATGTTGTTTTTCCTATTGTCATCATGATGATGTGATGATTTTTTATAGTAGTGTCTAGACTTTTGTGGTGGTGTTTAATTGGCAGGTCAGTTTTTTCTCTTCACAGCACTCTCAGAAATGACTTGAAATTCTATTGTTTTTCATAACTTAAACACACAAATCAAAGTCATACTGTAAAAAAAGGTTTATCTGTATTAGCATTAGCCTCACTATATAAAGTAAATGCTTCTCACCAGATTTTGCTACTTCATTTGACATACTTTGAAGTATATAAGAAAAAATTCACACCACCTGCTTGTATACTTAAGTGCACAAATAATGCTGGGGCTGTTATGTCTGGTATTTGAATGCTGAAAACAGAATAATCAGACCCATCCAAGGAACTATTCAGAACAGTGAGGATTATTTTTCATTTAACACCGTCCTAACCTAGCTAGCCCCGCAAAAGTGCATTTTGGCAGTTTCCGCATTAGTAAACATTTTGGCATAAAATATATTTTCAATTAAGATTTTCTGGAATGTAGATTAATTCATTTAATAAAACACTCTCTGGAGCTGATCTAGTTCTGCTGTGAAAACCATCTCTAATGGCTTCACGCTTCCGTTTCTTCCAGGGCGAAATGTTTGCTGAATACTGCGGACATACGGCTGACAAGGATATCTTAAGGCACTGCTCTTACTGGCGAGAAACTAAAAATGCACCACTAACTGAAACAGAGGATGGAGTGATCCAATATTTCTTTAAATACTAAACTGTTTTGAAATTGATAAGCTAAATTGTTTTAGATTCTCATGATGAGCCATGGGATTCTGTGGAACTAACTTACTTAACACCAGTAATTAAGGAGATATGCCAACATTTCAGTCACGGGGAACATCACCTACAAAGGCGACCCCATAAGATCACATCCCCTAGTGACACTGTAGCCATCTTAGTTTCCTTAGATACACTGCATGACAAATGTCCTAACAAGGTAGTCCTCAGAACCTGTTCCCATTATTAATTATGCATTTCCGTACCTTAAAATTTTCCATACCGTGCACCTGCATAAAAAAACAGCTGAAGAACAATTATCTCAAGCAGCAAACAACAAACAAACAAAAAAAACTAGCAATTACTTAAACTGATACAAGCCTGTCTTCCATAAGGAGAGATGGAAAGCCAGCATCCCAGGACTGGTCAACACCATGTTCTTTCTAAAAGTCCCCTCTGCCATCCTTCACACTGAGACTCTGCGGTCAAGCTTGTCACCTCGCCCTCAGAAGGTGACTCCAGGCATCATGTCTGGAGTCCTGGCCATGAGGGAGAGTGAAGGGCCATGCCAAACAAGCCTTTGTTTCTTTTGGTGAAAAAATCGGAAGCTTTCCTGGAGCTTCACACAGAAGATTTCCCCTCCTCATTATCCAGAACTAGGGGACTCTGATCTCTGCAGATCAATTGCCAGCAAGGTGGATGACACTCCTGTATCTGGGAGCAAGGAAGACTCATGGTAGCACTGTCTAAATAAATCAAGACTGGGTTAGCTGAGGGGAAGGATGAGGAACAAAGTACTGCTAGGCCCTGATGGTGACAGTTGGTGTGGAATCATCTTTCTCCAGCAAATAATTTTTGAGAAAAAACAAATCTCTTTAGGGATCACAGGTCCTACCTGACTTAATTCAAAAGTATTCGCTGTGTTAAATTTTTAATTGCATATGATTTCTAGTTAAGTAAATCAGCAATAGAAGTAACAGCATTTTTAATGTACTTTTTAAAAAATTAAATGCCAGGGCTGGAGTGGTGGCTCAGCAGTTATGGTGCTTGGCTGTCTTGCACCAGGATGCAGGTTCAAACCTGAGCAACTAAGTGTTGGAGCAATGAAGGCCACATGAAAAACTAAATAAAAATTGATTCTTTCTCTCTCTCTGTCCCTCCCATTAAAAAAAAGAAATTAAATGCCAAGAGAGAATGAGGGAGAGGGGGAAACAGGTTATTCATCTATTTCTTGATTGTGTTTGGCTTTTACAACCTCTTTGTTATAACCCAGAATCTCCACCTTCTAATCCAGGCCTTAAACCCCTCCCAAGTCCCTCCTTCCAGTCTTCCCATCATCTCTGCCCACCAGCATCTCTTATTAGCTCAGCTTTCCACTAGCTAGCCTGTCCTCCCCCAGCACCCTCCCTTTCCTATTCCCTCTTGGATGTGGTGTAACATGGCATCTACCCTCAGCACCCCACTGGCAGGACTTTCAGTGAAATCATCTGCTGCCATATTAATTTTCTATCTTCCTCTACCTGCCTGATGTATTTAATGATAATGACTACCCTCTGGGGAGACTTTCCTCTCCGGGTTCCATGACACTCTCCTCCTAGCAGCAGTGTATTGTAACAGTCAAGAGCCTGGCCTGGGATTCAGCCTCAGATTCCATTCCAAGCAAAACAATTGTCCCTCAGTACCAGTGCAGGACAGGTTCCAGGATCACCCTCAGATACCAAAATCCGCAAATGTATATGCCCTTGTATAAAGTGACAAGAATAGTGTGTATAACCTATGTATGTTCTTCTAGATATTTTAAATAGTCTCTGGATTACTTATTAGGTGAAGGCTATGTGTTTTTGTTAGCTTCTCATCACTGCGAACAAAACACCTGACAAGAACAACTTCAAGGAGGAAAAGTTTATTTGGGGCTCACAGTTTCAGTGGTCTCAGTCCATACAAGGCTGACTCCATCGCTCTGGCAAGGCTGGAGATGAGACAGAACAACACATGGGAAGGGCCCAAGGGAGGAAAGCTGCTTAGTTCCTGGTGGGCTGGGGTCCGGAAGCGGAGAGCAAGGAAGAAGGGGGCACAGGGAAGATGCACCCCTCCAGGGCACACCCCAGTGACTTATCTCCTCCAGCCACACCTACCTGCCTACAGTTACCAACCAGTTAGTCCATTCAAACTAAGATGGACTGACCAGGTTACAGCCCTCATAATCCAATCACTTCACTTCCTGCATTAACAAGAAGTTTGGGGGGTCACTTCATATCCAAATCATAACACTAAGCAAATGGTTGTTATACTGTATTATTTATGGAATGATGACAAGAAAAGTCTGTACATGCTCAGTAAAAACACAATTTTTTGAGAGGGAGAAAGAGGGGAAAGAGTCAATTTTATTTATTCTTTTTTGGGTTTTTTTTTTTTGTCAGTTAGTTGTACATGCGATGCTGGGGTTCGAACCCGGGTTCTCGTGCATGCTAGGTAAGTGCTCTACCACTTAGCCACCTCTCCAGCCCTCTCCAGACAGACACAATAATTTTTTTCAAATATGTTTTTGCCAAGGTTGGTTGAATCCACAGATATGAAACCCAAAAATATCGAAAGTCAACCATATCATTTACTGTTTGTACACAGTCATGAGAAAATCATTTAATCCTATTTTCTCATTTGCAAAAAAAAAGGGCTAATAGTACTATCTAACTCACAGGGTTGTTGTGAGAGAATTCAATTAGACAATCTATTAAAAGGATTTAACACGGAAACTATCGCAGTTGGTGTTCAATCACTCAATAGCAGCTCTTAACCATTACTCTTCTCTTAACTTTTCTTCCATGCTCAAGTAGTTTTAACAGCTTTGTTCAGACTGACATGTTTCAAGACAAGACCATAATAACAGTAATTTCACATGGGTTCATGTGTTCCCAAGACAAGATCACTGATTTTCCAATAACTCACCTCATTTATAGATTCTGACAAATTCCTACACAACCATGCGAACTCCCCCTAAAACAAACTTTTTTTGTTGAATTATTTTTGAAGAAAACAATTCTTATTTTCTATTTTATAACATAATTTACTAATGCAAATACAAGTGCTGATTTTTATCAATTTCTTCTTATTGATTTATTCTGCTGTGGGAAATATTTTGAAAACTACTTCTCCAAACAAAATACCAACTCTCCCAATTTTCTCTTACCAGAAAATCTGTTAGGCATGCTTCCTAAGTCACCAATGAAGAGATGCAGCTCAGAGGACCTGGAACAGGGAGCTGTAGCGTGTTCCTTGCTATTACCTCCTGGTTTATTAATCACAGACCTCAGGTCCACCTGCTGAACTTGCAAAGAATCTACCTAACTAATCTATTAGCCATCCAGTGTCAATTTCCAATTTGTGCATGAAGAAATTGTGGGATTTCTCTAAAATCCTTTGTTGAAACTAAGATAAAATATTCCTTCATTTTCCCCTGTGCAAATGAGGATTGATATTTGATCAGATAAAACTTTTAAAGCAATTTTTAAACTTAATCAGAAATATGTAATGATGATGAAACATCAGAGGGTTTTCACTTTATATGGTTCTTAAGTTCCTTTGCAAAGGACAAGCTAAAGATCATCTCCCTCAAAAATGTTTTAAATACTTATGCATACAATGCCCACAACCCACCATTTTATAAAAGAGAGAAAATATGGAATTTCATAACTATGACTGTAAGCAAAAGATATTAAATTTTCAGTGACAGATCAATTTAAGACATTTAAAAGTAAAATTTAGAAATTTTCTTTTTTCCTCTTCAAAAACACCAAGACTTATTTGACACAAAGCAAATAAATTTTACTGTTGAATTTTAGCCATTTAAAAAATGAAGATTTCCTCTATTTATATTGTTTTATAAAGAACCTTGAGTAGCCTAATTTTTCAGAGTAACAACTTCTTTTGTACAGAATATGGTGACTATGGCAGTTTAAAAGTTGCAGTGGTTGTCCCCACAAAAGTGAATGCATTATGCTGCTGAAAAATTCTGATTTTTTTCCCCCTTACAACAGGGCAGGACTACTCTCATAACCTCAGACATCAATTACATTGAATCTTTATTATCAACAGAAGTCACCACAGAATGATTTATCAAGCTTTACAAGGTCCTTTTCTTATTTAATTCATCTTCCAGAATTAATTCCCTAGGAAATTCTGACACAAAGTAAACTGATATGGAACTATGATAAAGTGTTTCCTAAGCATGTCATAAACTTCATAGGATTTAGCATAACAATTATGTGATGATCTCTGACTTAAAGAATGAAGCAGGCAACACAGTAAAAAAAAAAAAATGTCTACATAAGTGTATAGAAAAAGTAATTTTTAAAACATTCATAGAGAGCAAGTGGTACCAGCAGTGGTGAGGCATGTCAGTAATCCCAGCTACTTGAGACAGTAGGATCCAAGTTCAAGGCTAGCCTGGACAATTTAGTAAAATTCTACCTCAAAATAACATAAATAAAAAGGGCTAGAGGTCTGGCTCAGTGTTAGAGAACCCCTAGGTTCAATGCCTGGTACTACAAGAGAAAGATAAAAGAAAAGAGAAAAGGAAGATTTTTTTGTAGGTAATCTTTAACAATTTTAATTACCCAGATATCAAAAATTACACCAAAGAAATCTGCTTACGTCTAAGGAAAATCAAGCTACCTAATACTTCTTCCCAAATGAAGTTCTAGAATAATTGCTAAGTCTTAGGGAGTTTGGATTCACTTTTATTTCATTAATCTTTTTAAATGAACAAGAACGGTTTTTCAGAATTGTTTGGGAGGAAAGAAGGTATAGGGGATAAAAAAGGAGAAAGAAAAAGTTGAGAACATGAGGTACTTTAAAATGGTGGTTAAATTATTTTCTGACGTTACACACAAACTGAAAATTAGAATACAAGTCACGGGCTGCCACCTAGTGGAAAAAGAATGTAGAAAAATCTTCCCATTTGTAAAGAATGCAAGATTTCATATTGCAATTCAGTTAGAATAATAGAGCTTAATAATTTTCAAATGTATTATTCCTCAAAAAATGCAATGGTACATACAGAAGCAGTGTTAGTACACCTTCTGATTCTGAGGTTCTACATGGAATGATTTGAACAGAGCCCTAAGCTTATTTACTAGCAAAGCAGGGACGGTAGCCCAGGGCTCCTGGCTCCTGGTCCGCTGCTGTTCAAACTAAATGACCCGTTCTAAAGACCATGATACCGCTGTCTTGTCCAACATCGCAGGCTCTTCACAGAGGCAAAGCTGAGACGCGGAGATTATTAAGGTATCTCAAACATGTCCAGTGGATCTTGGGAACCTAGCCAGAAAGAGTAGCCGTACTCTACTGACATGAGAACTCTTAAAAGACTGTATTTTTATTTTAAAATCCGTAAGAGATTTGGGTTCTATTCCATTCCATTTTAATATTTAAGCATTTCCTTTTTTCGAACAACTTTCAAAACACTGATGCTTTAGGACAATGGCTCCTTTATCCTACTGGCACATGAAGAGAAGATCAAGAGCACAAACTTCCATTTTGAGATCTCTGGATCATTCATCAAATACTTAAGAAACACCTACCTACTAGATACCACGCATTCTTTTAGGACCTAGGTTTTAGGTTGTTTAATGTGATAACAAACAACCCCAAGTTATCAGCACTAAAAAAGAGCAAAGATTTGCTTTTTTTCCCACAAAAGTTCACTGCAGATTGGCTAAAGGCTGTTCTTTAGCTGGTCACCATCTTCACTCTGGCACCATCAGACAGAACAATCACCATTTGGAAAAACAAAAGTAATCTCTTGGCAGAAAGAAAAGAGAATGAGGTAAAGCAACAGGAAGTGCCACATGGTACTTCCTCTCAAATTTTTTTGGCCAAAGCCACACTCATGTGATAAAGATATACTTCCTCAACGAAGTGAAAAAGGCCCTTCCATCTGGAGAGGTTCTAGATATCCTGAACAGTAATGGTCTGCCACTTTCCAAGATATATTGAGGAGGGGCTGGAGCAGTGGCTCAGCGGTTATGGTGCTTGCCTAGCATGTGTGAGGACATGGGTTCAAACCCCAGCACCATGTACACAGCTATGTTTTGGAGCAACAAAAACCACATGAAAAACTAAATAAAATTGATTCTCTCTTTCTCTCCCTCCCCCCCCACAACACACACACACACACACACACACACACACACTCACTGTCCCTCTCTCTTTAAAAAAAAAAAGATATACTAAGGAAAGACTCTGGTACAATAGAGGAAAGAGATCAGATTTCTCAGCATATGGAATGGAAATTCAAGCAATTTTATTTAAATATTTAAAGAGGGATATCACAGAAGGCTAGAGGACTTGGAATGTTTAAACTTGCAATACATGAGATACAAATGAGCAGATATTGAAGGTTTTAGAAGGTGAGTATGAAGCCTGGCTTTAAATCCCAGATCTGGACACAGCACATCATCAGCACAAACCCAGAGGAGCTGCCGCGTTGAGGAAGGATGCCACAGCATTTCAGAACACTGTGCGGAGGCTCATTGTACATATACACAAAACTGTAGCCAGGCAGCTGCTGGCATCAGAACTTGAAAATGCAAACGATAATGAGTCAACACATCAGGGTCACCTAACTTATATATATGTAAAACCTACAAAAGAGCTGAGTGTAAGCAATAAAGCCGGCCGAGTGCACTAACTATGAGAAAAGAAGAGTAATGGCCTACAGTGCACTAACGCATCAGGGCAGACAACACATGGAGAGTAAGATGCTCTCCCCTTGTACCCCCAACCCAAGAGAACAGAGTATATGCAAGTGTGAGTGCTATGTATTAATAAAAGGTTTGCTTAAATAGATTTACCAATCTTGTATAATTTTTGTTATCACTAATAAATGAACTATAAATATGTTATTTCAAGAGGCTACCTGCTAGGGTTTAGATGTTTGTGTCCCTCTAAACTTCATGTTGAAATTTAGTGCTAATGCAACAGTATTAAGAGGTATGGTCTTTTGGGGAAGTGATTACATCGTGAGGTTAAAGCCCTCACAAATGTGATCAGTGCCCTTTAAAAAGGGCTTGAGGGATATGGGAAGCAAGATGGCTTTCTGAAGACAAAAGGCTTTCCCTGCACCCCTGCGAATGATCAGGATATCTCCAGCTTCTCACCAGTATTTTGAGGTGCGTTTGGGGGGAGTAGCATTGTGAATCACCAGTCCTAATCTTAGCAGTAGATTTGAGGAATAGAGACTTAGGAGCGACCAGGGGCTTTGTTCTTATCTGTCTTGGCTGCCATGGCTGCGACAGTGGCAGCAGCTGCCCCGCCGGCCGGCATTTGCAATCTCCTGCCTACACTCCCGCCTGCCGGAGTCACATCTGCAAACAAAAATCCTCGCAGCTTTAAAGTCAGCGTTCTCGCAAGGACCCCTCCTGGACCTGCGGCAGGATCAGTGACTGGAAATAGCGTTCAAACAAGCACAGAGCAGCGGTTTGCACAGAAGAGGCAGGGCGGGAACGGCAAGGGCAAGGAAGCCGAGCAAGCGTCCGTACTTTATCCGCTTGCCAGTTACCACACTCCCAGTCCACCCAATCAGGGCAAGACCTCTTTGGGACTGCAAAGCAAGCTCTAAATACTCCGTCAGGAAGCAACGGAGATCAAAGGTGGAAACGGGACCAGAAGGCGTGGCTGAAGCCCTAAAGAAGTTGTGGGAGCAGCGAGGGAAGAGGAGCATCCATCTTTGAAACCACACTCCCTGTCCTGGACCCGCCTCCCCGCGTCTGCAAAACAGGCTCATAAAACTGTGCCTGGATCCAGCAGCTGAACACAGGCAGACTCCGCAGAAGGTGGGGTCCGGGGCCTGAATCCTCCTCTCATAAAGGATCCGGGACTGAGGAGTAACGGTGTTCAAGGCTCTTTCCTCCCACCATAGACAGAAGGTCTTTCACGGGGCAGAAAAGCTGACCCCCACCTCTGGGATCACAGAAGTCATGTTCGACAACTACCAGCAGATGGAGCTCTGATAACATATCTTCTGACTTACAGATCAGCTGAAACCAGCTTCAAAAAAAGTTAAAACTGGTCATATCCAGCCAGAAATAGAAGATGCATTCCCTGAAAGGACCAGAGACAGTCATAATATCGATACTTCCAGGGTTTTCCTATTAAGTATTATTTTCCTCCCCCCCTCTTTTTTTTTTTATTTCGACTACATTTTCTAGGTGTGTATCAAGGTGATATCTG
>PVKS010049034.1:0-12088 GCA_004027875.1 Aplodontia rufa | reverse complement strand
TGTCTGTGACACAATAAAACAGTATAATTGGGCCAATCTCATTTCTAGTATTTCCCGTTTCCTTTCCCTTCTCCGTCCTCCCTACCCCGTCCCTCTCCTCGACTCTACTGATGGCCCCTGAGTTGCATGAGCCGCCCCTCCCCGACCTTTCTTTTCCTTTTTCCTCTCTACTTCCACATAGGAGCGAAAACATGTGACCTTTGACCTTGCGCGTTTGGCGTGTTTTCCTAACATGACCTTCTCAACCTCTGTCCATTTTCCTGCAAACAACGCAATTAATTCTTTTTCGTGGCTGCATAAGACTCCGCTGTGCACACGTACCCTGCTTTCTTCCCCCATTCACCCACTGGAGGACACCGAGGCTGGTTCCATAGTTTGGCTCCCGTGAATCGTGCTGCTATAAACCTGGCTGTGCTTGGATCACCGTAGTAAGGTGACTTTCATTCTTCAGGATGAATACTGAGGAGTGGCATGGCCGGGTCACAGGGTGGTTCCCAGCCTGGCCCTTTGAGGAACCTCCACACTGATTGCACGGCGGTTGTACGAATGTGCAGCCGCCCCACCAGCCACGTGAAAGTGGTCCTTTTCTCCGCATCCTCTCCAGCATTTAGTAGCGTTTGAACTCTTGGTGACTGCCATTCCCAATGGTATGAGATAAAAATCTCATGTACTTTTATTTTTAAGAGAGAAGGATAGTGAGAGAGAGAGAGAGAGACTTTGTTTAGTTTTTCATGTGACTTTCATTGCTCCGAGACTTGGTGGTGCACATGGTGCTGGGATTTGAACCCGCGTCCCTGCGCATGCCACCGCTCCAGCCCCCTCCATGAACTTTTGATTTGCCCTTCTCTAATTGCTAGCAATGTTGGACATTTTTTTTCCAAACATTGGTGGCTTTTTGTGTTTGTTTAGGGAAGCGTCCGCTTGGTCACCTGGGTTGCGCGCGTGTGCTGGGCTGTTCAGCGGCTTCATCTCCTCTCAGAAGAGAAGTTAGCGAAGATGGGCGCCCGCTCGCCCCTTCCCTCCTCCTGTTCCCGATCCTGTCCTTTGCCACAGAAGGTTCCTTACTCTGATCCCCCCATTGAACGCTTCTCGGCGTTGTTTCCTGAGCTTTAGCGCTCCGGCGGAGGATGGCCTTGTCTGTGTGTCCAGCGTGGCCCCTCCGCGTTCTCCTAGGAGTCGCGCCGTCCTGCTCTGCTGGGTCTTCGATCCGTCTGGAGTTGATTTCTGTGCAGGGGGAGAGATGAGGCTCTGGTCTCGGCGTTCTACACAGGGATCGTCATCTGTGGGAAAGGCTGTCCTTCCTATCAGCTGTGCCTCTGGCCCCCTTGGCAAGGATCAGGTGGTGACCTGGGCGGGGCTGCTTCTGTCCTCTGCTCTGGTCTGTGACTGTCATATGCCAGTGTCACGCAGCCTTGGGTACTGGAGTCTGTGGGAAATTAGAAGTCAGGATGTGATGGCTCCAGCATTGCTTTTTTGACTTAGAACTGCTTTGACTATTCTAGGTAGTTTATTCTTCCACATGAGTTTTAGGTCCGTTTATTTATTTTTTCTAGTTCTGTGAAGAATGTCATTGGTGTTTTGATGAATCACGTTGAATTTACATATTGCTTGGTTTTCAGTTTTAAATGGTTGGGGAAAATCAAGAGGGATTTGTGACTCTCTCATAACATGTGAAATCACACGAAGTTGGGTTTCAGTGACCATCGGTAGAGCTCCAGGGGACACAGCCATGCTCTTTTGCTCCTGCATTGCTCACAGCCCCCTGCAAACAGAGCTGAGGGCTTGTGACAGATAAGAAGCCTCGGTTTTGACCATGTGGCCCTCTGCAGGACAATCTACTGTCCCCTGCCTATCAGTGTGCTGTGATTTCTTGCATTTATCCGTTCACCTGTCGAGGTGTCCCTGTGTGATCAGCTCCTCTTGCAGGTTATCATCAATCCGGACGCAGAGGCAGGGAGAGCTTCCCGGGACGTGCCTCGGACCAAGCCTCTAGAAAGGGCACAACTCAGGCGCGTGAAGGCCCAAAAATGGGCTCCCGACACCATGCTGTGGTCCTGCGTGACCAGGCAGAGCGTCCAGCCGTAAGGTCCTTTGTTCTTGCCCTCTCGTGTGCCCAAACCTCCTCCTGAGAATTAGCCCTAAGGCTTTGCCATCTGGGGACACATTGCCTGCCGATTGGCCAGCAAGTGGGGGGGCTGGGACAGGGACCAGGGACAGTTCTCACGTCCGGTCCCCTCCCTCTCGGGGACAGCGGCCTCTGCACTTGGCGTGGACTGCCTGATGCCTGCCCGGGGGCACAGCGGGGAACTCGGACACTCAGGCCTCCTGGTTCCAGGCCCCGGCGCTGGCCTCCGCGAGGGGCGGAAGGCCCTGGCTGTTTGGTTTGCTGCTAGGAAATTTCCCCCTTAACACTTTCACTTACAGCCCTTTTGGCGAGACAGGGCTCTGGGGAACGGCGTCATCAGCGTTGACAAACACTTTGCAATCCCGTCCTGGGCGATGGAAATGGCTGATGAAAAGAGGCACCGCGCAGAAATGGAAGAGGCGGGGGGTTTGGTCGTCTTTGTTGAGCAATCAGGACTAAAAGCCCTGGTCTTGCAGCACCCCGTTTCCCACCCGTTCTGAACTCAATCTTGAGAAGAACATCGTTGTTATCATTGCCAGCTCCGGACCATGGTCAAGAGGTCCCAGTCAGCTTGGCTGAGCATGTCCAGTCCCAGGGCGCTGGACTCATCCCTGGCCCTCAGAGTCTTGCTGCAGGGCCTGTGCTGGCCGTGTTTTTCTCCCTGCCCTTCTTCTCCCTCCCTTGCCCTTCTCAGGAGGTCTTGTTTCTGGGCTCATGCTAACCCTCTTCCAGCTCTTATTATTTGTGTATTTTATCCGTTTGCGAAAGGGTGACTGAAAGATCAGAGAGGTTGAGGAACTTGCAAAAGAACACACAGCCAGTGCGTAGCAGGCTTGAGCCCAGGCCCCTGGGTTGAGCCTGTGCTGGGAGTGTGAGGCTGTAGCCTCTGCTCCTCAGCACCTGAGAATCCTAAGCAGATGCCTGGAAACCCTGCTGGGTTTCAGCTTCCTGCTCTGTGAAAGGGAGTGATAACTGTAGTGCTGACGTCACTCAACAAGGCTGCGTCAGCACCTGCTGAAACCCACCTTGTCCCATCGTCCAGACGTGGAGCACCTTTAAAAACTTGAGTTATGGTTTCAGTCTCCAACCTGTGCTAAGGTACCTGTGTCATTGAAATAACTGCAGAACTGAAAACTTGGGACTCAGTGGCCGTGGTCCCCAACTGCAGCAAGGTCACAGGGGTGTGGTGGGATGTTTCTCCTCTTTAAGGAGAACCCAGTGACATCTGTCGGGCCCTGGGTGAACTGCCAGCTCAAGGTGCTCCACCGGCTCAGGGTTCCATTCTGCTGTGGGCCCTTCAGTGAGTCTTCTTTTGTGAAGCTGGGGTTTGACAGTTTCTAAGAAGAAAAAACAAATCAGCGTTAGAGGAGGTGGTGGAGGCCAGTGTTGGGTCAAAGTTGGAGGACTTGCGCAGTGCCCGACAGGCACACCCATCCCATTTGCAAATCCTTGTGATTATTCATGAACAGAATACAACTATTTTTTTTCTTTCACTGGATATGTATTTTTTAAACTATTAAGTTGTTAGAACATAAGCACTTATTAATAACTGTTTGACAGCTGTTGAGGGCTTTCTTTTGGCCTAAGGGTGCCATGCGGGTGGGGGGATAAGGGCTCTTGGGTGCGCTACAACCTGAGGAAACCTGGAGACCTCTGCTGCTAAGACACCTAGGGATTCGCAGTCCTTTGCAAGAGAGTTTGCCTGATAAACTGATCTTTGAAATGAGCAAGGGGACAGCGGTGTCCCTCTCTGCGTCCCCTGTGTTCAGTGGGCAGGGAGAAGAGTTTGCAGGAGATTGGGGGGTGAGAGGAGTCCCCTCTTCCCGAGAGGCTCCGGAAGCCCCCGGTGAGTAACTCTGGAAGCTTCCAGGAGGGCTGAGCGGTGGGCTCTGCCGAGGGGCTCTCCTGGGGGTGCCTCCCTGCAAAGCCCTCAGGTCAGGTTTAACCTCCAGACTTCCGGGAGTGGGTAATTAAGCAACCTGAGCCACCGCAGAAGGTCTGTCCCCTGGCACCTGGGGTGAATGGGGGTCTAGGCAGGTCCCAGAGCAACTAAGCCGGCAGCTCGGAAGCTGCGCTCGCTTCTCAAACATGGTTCTGCGTTTCACTGAGGACACAGGGACAGATGTGTTCTTGCTCTTTGCCCTGTCCCCACCCACGTCCACCAGCACCTGCCCTGGGCGCCGCGCTCTGGCACATGTGGCGTTGGCGCCTGGGGAGCTTCAGGAGACGGCAGAGAAGCTCCTTTCAGGGTTCCCCCGTGGTCGCCCCTCAGGAGCACAGATGGTTTCTGGAAGGTTCCACACGACTTCTCCCAGTGTTGGGGACCCCATGTTCTCGCAGGACACGCTTGGTGTTTAGGGTGGTGAATGTGTTCCTGAGTGTGTCTGAGCCATCAGAGCTCTGTTCAGTGGCCTCTCTCGGGCGCTCTGCAGATGGGACCTCCCTCCTGCCACTCTGCAGCCCCAGCTCCACCCGGTCCAGGCTGCGCTGGGTCCCTGCCTGCTCTGTTTTTGTTTTATTTTTTTTTTAAACAGAGAGAGGGAGAAAGAAAGAGAGAATCAATTTTATTTAGTTTTTCACGTGGGTTTCGTTGCTCCGACACTTCATTGTGTACGTAGTGCTGGGGTTCAAACCCGTGTCCTTGCACATGCCAGGCAAGCAGCATAACCACTGAGCCACCACTCCAGCACCAAGACTTCACCTTTGAAGGCTCCAGCGTGCCTGCCACGCACCGGATCTGGTTGGTGTGATCGCAGATCAGAGTCCTGCTGTCTGGGGTGGGACCTGTGATTCTGCATAGCCCAGAAATGTGTGAATGGTGGAGCTTCTGGGGCAACCGCCATCCTCCCAACGACAGCCATGACTGTGTGCCCAGAGCGTCCGAGGCTGCAGGGCCACCTGCTGCAATCTGGGTTGGTTTGCGTGTGCTCCCCAAACCTCATCCGTTGGAAGCTTAGTCTCCAGCGTGGCAGTGATGGCCGGTGGTGGAGCCTTTAAGAGGTGGGGCTTAAGGCGAGGTAGTTAGGTGGGGGGGTCATTGTCAGAGAGCAAGCCTGGCCCCTCACCACTCTCTGGCTTCCCGTCTCGCCATATGATAGCTCCCTCCCTCATGCAGTCCTCTCCAATGCGATGTGTCCCAGTTCCTCATCAAAGGCTAGCAGATGTCAGCATCATGCCCTTTGACCTCCAAAACTGTGAGCTAAACAAACTTCTTTTCTTTATAAGGTGTTCAGCCTCCGGTGTGTTGTTATAGCAATAGAAAACTAACTAATGCACCTCCTCTAGTTCCTTCTCCATTTTCCCTTCACAACTTCCCCAGTCTCTGTGTAGGTTGAAGCTCCTGACTCAGGAAAAATCGAGAAGGCAGTAGGTGTGCCTCACGTGAGGACATCCACCTTGAGTTCACACGCAAAACAGGTCATGCTATTATTTACAGAGTGGCGTCTGTTTTGAAGGGAATGAGAGGTTATGAGATCCCCTCCTTCCAGCCAGCCCCACAGTGGTTTTCACCACCTTGGGTGTTGGATAGTGAAGCCACCCCTGACGGCAAAACCCAAGTAGTGGAAATGTCTAGGCAGCCGGGCCCCCTCACGCTGTGCCACACTCCAGAACGCGTACTGGCCCACGTTCACGCGGCAGCCCCAGTCAGAGCCCCCAGTGCCCCAGCATCAGGGGCTGCAGTGGGAAACAGCGGGAACCACCGCCACCTGTCCCAGGTCTGCAAAGCAGCCCACCAGGTGACAGCCACTCCTGCACCAAGAAGAGGCACATGGACCAGCACCTACGTCCATCTGGGCCTGATATGCCGTGAAAGGGGCTTGCTGCGAAATAGCCACTTCCTGTCCCCGAGACTTGGTGATGCGTGAGCCTCAAGCCTGACCCTGGGGTTGGTCTCCACCTGTGGCTCAGACAAATCAAAGCCTCCAGGGAGATGCGGAGCCCCTGCAGGTAGAGGAGCCACCTCCAAAGAGAAAAAGTGTGGGGCATCCAGGGAAGTGAGCCCTGGGGGTGAGGTGGGCCACCTGGAGCACTAGGGCCACCTCTTCACTCGCAGCCAGCTGTCATTGGTTACTTTCCTCCCCCGGAGGACAGCATGAAAACTGGAATGCCCAGAATGCAGAGAGAAGGAGCAGGTGGCAGGGGACATGAGTCCCTCATATGTGTTCTCCAGCTTCTGCATGCCTGGAAATGCAGACAAAAAGTGTAGATCCCCATCTGTTGGGGCTGGGGGGAGACTCAGGTGTGTGAAAAGTGTAGATCCCCACCTGTTGGGGCTGGGGCGAGACTCGGGTGTGTATTGCTATTTTTATATATTTTAATTTTTCTTTTTTTGCAATGCTAGGGACCAAACCCAGGGCCCAGCCATGCTAGGCAAGGATACAAACAGCAGAACGTGAACTTTGAAGCATCTTTGAAGTTTAGTCACCCTCAGCAGACACTTGGAGCACCTGAATCCACGTGGGAGGTGGGAGCACTAGGCAGCACTCAGGGTGTGCAGAGAAGTCCAGATCCGGTCTCCAGGACAGGCAGCAGAGGCAGGGGCAGAAAGCAACAGGCTCTCCGGGGATTGGGCTGGGAAAGCCAGCTGAGCGCTTGCCTACGTATCTGTTCTCAACAGCTGCGTAACAAATTCCCGCACCAGTCTTAGCAGCTTAAAATGATAGGCATCTGTTGCCTCGTAGATCGGCTGCACTGAGCTCCTCTCTGGAACTCCAGGTGATCTTTCAAGTTCAAGTTCAAGTTATTAGCAGAATTCTCTTTTTTGCAGTTATAAGACTGATATTTGTCTTGGTGGCTCTTTTGCCAGGGGCCACGCTCAACCTCTTGAGGCTGCCTGTAGTTCCTTGCCACACAGCCCCCTCCATGGCCCTCTTAGTCTTCCAATCTCTTAGGAAGGGCCCCGGGGCCTTTTGAGGGCTCACCTGATTAAGTCAGGCCGACCCAAGTCCTCTCAGTTTTCTTTAGTGAGCTCAAAGTCAGCTCACTGGGACCTAAGCACCTTAGTGCCCTCTCCTCGCATTCACAGCTCTGCCTGTGTTCAAGGGAAAGCATTCTCTCAGGCGTGCACACCCAGGGAGAGGAGTCTTGGGACCAGCCTAGAACTGCACCTCCACTGGGGGCCAGCATCAATTCTGGCATGGGAGCAGCAAGGGCTCAGTATGGCAAGGGGCACTTTTGTTTCAGCTGGCTCCAGTGGGGACCCCTTGCTGAGATGTGTTAGGATGGGGTCCCAAAAGTGCCACTGCCATTTCAGCCTCATTTGTCCTTGGGGTGCAGGACCCTTCTGTCCCCAGGAGTGGAGCAGAGGAAGCCATCAGGCTGCAGTGCTCTCTGAGCCACCGAGCACAGATGACAGTGCTGTGTGCCCTGGCTGCCACCCCACCACACTCAGTTTTAATGTGTTGACGTTGGCAGCCCTGGTGTACCTCGTCATGCCAGTAAGGTCATTGAAACGGAATTGTCTCCAAGCGTCCAATTAATCAGCAAATAAATCATAAACCTGGAGCCGCTCGCTCAGGGAGGCAGATGCTGCTCCTGCTTCCTGACCATGGGAGTTGATGGAGCTTAGACTTTACGCACTTCCGATGAGCTTTAGGAAGAGAGGTGAGCAGGGCAGGTAACTTGTAGCGCATTCCTGAGACCCCGGGGTCTATGTGGCTTGCTGTAGACGTGATGTCCATCTCAACAAGGTTCATGAACTCGATTTCATTTGCAATAAAAGGACCCCTGTGGCATAGAGTGCTGATCCACGTCTTACAGGGAGGAAAACTGTGCCAAGAGAGGTTAAGCTAGTTGTTAAAGGTCACACAGCACACGGAAGGCATAGTCTGAGTTCAAAACGAGGCCCATCCAGCTTTAATAGCTCTATTATTTTCATCTATTCGTGCCCAAAATGCAAATCTAAATGAGAAATAGTTACAGTGGCTGAGCCGGAGTGGGAAGTCAGGCTTGTGCACGGTGAAACCCCACTTCAGCGAGTATTCCCTGCTTGTGGTTCATACACCCTGGCTTCCTGGTGCTGGCATTGAAGCTGCCAGCGGCGGGGGGGGGGGGGTGCAGGAGAATTTCCATTGCCGTGGGAGAAGGTTCTGGTGTTCCTAGGATAACCTCGCACACCTTCGAAGTCTGTTAGTTCCCAGGACTTACTCGCAGGCCGCCCTGTGGACGGGCGAGGAAGCAGCCAGGAGCCAGCTGAGCTCAAGGAGTGTATTCCCTCACCTCGGGGGGCTTCAAAGCCCTTCCTAATGACACCTCCAGCCTTCCCTGTGTGTGTCTTTGCCTGAAACTGAAATCAAGGCTTCTCTGGGACAAGGGGCCGAAGTGGCTCAATCATAGGTGAGGAGAACCCAAAAAAGCAGGAGAGTTGGAGTTCCCTCGCCTCGTGCCAGCATGCAAGACGCTGCCCCGTCCTCCTGCCCACCTGGGAGCAGGTGCACGGCCTGCAGCCAATTCCGATGCCCAGCTCAAGGGGGTTTGCACCAGCTCTGGGCTCCCTACCGGCACACAGGAGGATCATGGATCCAAGCCAGCTCCCGGCTCTGCTGTGGGAATTGTCACCCTGCATGCAGTAGCCCAGGGAGGCAGAGGCGGGTACTGGTTTGCAAACCATTTCCTGTGCAGTGAGAGGAGGGGCCCGAAGCAGCCCTTTCCCGTAGGGGGCGCAGCAATACGTCCGCAGTCATCAGGGGCCCGTCTGGCTTGTGAAGTGGGCTCTGGTTGATCAGAATTGAGCTGGGTGGGCTGGAGTGCTGGAACATACCCAGGGGGCACACTGGTCTTTCTAGGGAGCTGTGGCCTCAGAAACTCCTGCAGCTCAGAGAACCGAGCAAGGGGTGTGCCGGGCACCATCAGCACCACACTGCTCTGGGGGCTGCAATCCCAGGTGCGCGGGCGTGCTCCTGTGCATGGGAACCTGGGGTTGGAGAGTTGGGCTGGAGGGGTCTCCCGACACCCAGTCCCATGCCAGCTCCACTCAGCGACCTCCAGCCTCACACCCCTGCCTTCTCTGCAGAGCTGCAGGTGCCCGCTTGGAATCATCATGGCTGCAGGCTGACTCCTTGCCAGGGTCTCTCCTGCCCCAGTTCCATCCCACCCTCCACCCGGATAAGACGGGAAGCAACCCCAGCAGTGCCTTTAAACCTTTCAGAGGCTCCTGAAACCCTGGCTGGGCCTGGGTCCCGTGGACCTCAGCCCCTCTGGTTGCCACCACCCCCACCTCAGGCTTAGGCTTATGCTGCTCTCCTTCCTCCGCCAGGAATCCTGTAGTCCCTACCTGCCTTGCCCGTCCACCAACCATCCCACCACTACTGGACCTTAGGTTTCTAGTTCCTAAGTCTAGGAATAGCAGGGCATTTGGAGTTATTTCCTGCAGAGGGCTAGCCAGGTTCTCCCATGGCGCCTGTGGGTTGGAGGTCCTGCCCTGCGTTCACAGCCCAGAGAGACCCGCACAGAGCTCTGCAGAGGGCCATCTCTGCGTCTGGGAATGCTTCTCTGAGGCACACCCTCCCTGGCCACTACACAGAGTTAAGTTTCTCACTCTCTCTGTCCTGTGGAAGCCTGTGTGCTAGTCACACACTTGTCCCAAGATGCTGGAGCAAGGGGCACACCTCCTCCCAGAGCATCTGAGGCCCTATAACTACTGCTTGGATTTTGGAAGGGTAGATGGGTGGATGAATGGGTGGATGGATGGGTGGATGGATGGGTAGATGGATGGATGGATGGATGGGTGGGTGGATAGGTGCATGGGTGGATGGGTGGATGAATGGGTGGATGGATGGGTGGATGGATGGGTGGATGGATGGATAGGTGGGTGGATGGATGGATGGATTGATGGATAGATGGGTGGGTGGATGGATTAACAGATAGATGGATGGGTGGATGGATTGATGGATGGATGAGTGGGTGGATGGATGGGTGGATGGATTGATGGATGGGTGGATGGGTGGGTGGATGAGTGGATAGATGGATGGGTGGGTGGATGGATGGATTGATGGATGGGTGGATGGATAGGTGGATAGGTGGGTGGATGGATGGATGCATGGAAGGGTGGGTGGATGAATGGATTTGCCTTTCTCCCCTTTTGAGCTGGGATCCTGTTTTGACTATCTTTGCCTCCCCAGCACCCAGCGCAGTACCTGAAACAAGCTTGTTCAATCCACAAGCAGGGGGCGCCTGGCAGCTCAGGTCACTGTGGCTCTATCCACTCAGGCCAATCCCACTGGCATTTGGAGACCTGGAGACCTATGATATCTTCTCAGTGTTGTTAACTTTTAAGGTTCTCACGAAGTCAGCCCTTCCCCTGGGGTCTCCTGAAAGGGAAGGCCTCGCAGAATCTTCCACCGCGTCCTCAAGCTGAGCGCACCCGCGTCCACGCTAAAGGAGGCGGGGAGTTGTGGCTAGGGTTTCCTCTTTCTGGACCCCTGTGTTTTTGTTTTCTCTTAAATGAGTCTGAGCTGCTTGCTGAACCAAGGAGAGGAAAGGAGGAGGGGCTCAAGCCTCCGGGGTTGCTTCTTTCTCACCCACGGGTCCCCACCTCACCAGAGCATCAATGCCTCAGAATGGCCCTTGGGACAAAAACTTTTTCAAGGCATATTGCATGAAAACCAACAGTGATGAAATTCCAGTTCCCTGGAAGGTTTATTAGAAACTGGTGGAGGCTGAAGTGTTTAAACCTTGCCTTTTGAGCCAGAATACAACCACCACCTCGCTGTGTGGCCTGGCTGCAGCGGCCTCTCTGCCAGGTTGTTTCCGGGTGTTTTTTACTGTGTTTGCGTGCTTAGGATTTTCCTGGGAGCAGGGCCTATGAGCTTTGTTGATGCTGTGAGATGACCCTGTAGTCAGAGGGAATCATCTCCAACTTTCCCGGCAGCCCTCCCCTCCCCGGGCAGAGCAGGCGGGACGAGCCCATGGAGGTCCTTTCCAACCTCCACAGCGTCAGGTCCGCAAAAGCAGGACCGGGGGTCCCCCGCCTCTGGAGCAGTGCCCAGCACCTAATAGGTGCTGAATCAACCTGGGAGCAGCCGCTAGGTTATCAGCTCTGCGAGGACAAAGGCCACGCCCACGTCCCTGTATTCATCCCCCACTCAGCGCCACGGCAGGTGCAGCGCAGAAGCTCACGCATCCACCGAGCAAGGACCACGTGCCAGGGACTGATCAGGCCCTGGATAGATGCTCAGTGGATTAACCAAGCAGGTCTGCGCGTGCGTGTGGAGGGAATGAGGAGCTCAGCAAGTCCCTCACCCACCAGGCAGTGACGTCTCCTGCCCTCCGCTGCAGCCCTGGGACCTGAGCTGGGGATTTCGTTCCCACGGCTTCCCCATCTTGCTTTGGCAAAGCTTCCTTCCCAGCTCCACTCCCGGGACCCCATTCAGTGCGCCGCGCGTGAAATGCTTTCAGACTAGGCATTGAACCCAGGGGCGCTGAACCACTGAGCCACATCCCAGGCCTTTTTATTTTAATTTTGAGGCAGGGTTTCACCAAGTGGCTTAGGGCTTCACTCAGTTGCTGAGGCTGGCTTTGAACTCGCGATCCTCCTGCCTCAGCCTCCGGAACCACTGGGATTACAAGCGTGCCCCACCGAGCCTGGTTTGGTGTCCCTTTTAATCTAAGCTGAGGAGCTCAACTTGAACCCATTTAGGAGCCCAGCTTGTGGGTGGCACTGAACCAGGGATGTGCACGTGACAAAGACCCACCCTGGACTCTGGTGTCACTGGGATTCAACATGTGTCCAGCTTGCCTGCCTCAGTTGCCCAGATGCTCATGGAGGTGTTCCGCTCTCTGACCCTGCTACAGAGGCTGCTCCTGCATTCAGTGAGTGGACAGGCGAGATGGGTGGCCTTTGAGACCTTTGCCCAGTGGCTTTCAACTGGGAGGAGGGACAAGCTGTGGTACACTGTACTGGTGCCAGGGACTGGGTCTTGGACAGCACTCAGAGGAGGCCAGTATTAGGGGACAGAGCCCAGG